>JACXGM010002209.1:0-22728 GCA_016801145.1 Umbra pygmaea
CACACACACACACACACACACACACACACACACACACACACACACACACACACACACACACACACACACACACACACACACACACACACACACACACACACACACACACACAACCTAAACATTGTGTCTCTTCTCGGTATCCAGGTCTGGATGGCGGCCGGGCTTTCTTCAACGCAGTGAAGGAGGGTGACACTGTGATCTTTGCCAGCGATGACGAGCAGGACCGCATCCTGTGGGTCCAGGCCATGTACCGTGCCACCGGTCAGTCCCACAAGCCTGTGCCCCCCACCCAAGTCCAGAAACTCAACTCCAAGGGGGGCTCTGCGGCCCAGATGGACGCACCCATCTCCCAGTTCTGTAAGTCAGCTGATCAGAATAGCCAATCAGAAGGCAGTTTCAGGTTTCATCCCTCTCCAATCCGGAGGCCGCTCCCAGCCATTAAGTTCACCATGCGTCTCTTTACCCACGCCACACTGTAGCCACATATTGTTTTAACCATGTTGCTTTGTAGAACTAACATATACGCAACCACAACCACACACACAGGCACACATATGCACCCTAGTTGCTTTATCCCACAAATTACCCAGCATCCTCCAGTCATCGTCACTAACCAGTCACACGTGAGGTATTTAAAGGTGCAGCTTCATTTAAATCTCAGTTCAGCAACCTTCTCTTGCCTCTCTGAACATCAACCAAGCCGACAAACTAACAGCCGAATGAGGGCCCAAGATGTAAAAGGATTTGCTTAAACTACCAAGACAAATAATTAGTATGAATTATCAAGCTTTTATCTTCTTAACCTTTTTATATTCCCTACTAATCTTTTTATAACCTTCGGTGTTAACAGTGTGCGTAAGTGTTATTTTTCTGACACTTCTAAGGTGTCAGGGTGAAATGCCGGAACACCTCAGAGGGGAGCCTGTTGTTTGGTGAAAAACAACAGCTGTGAGACACGGATGAGTCCTGGCCTAGTCCAACCTGGACTCACGCTCTGTAGTGTTAACCTGCTCCTGTACATGTTACTCCACTAGCAGCTTTAAGCAGCCTGTCTAGACCCAATGGTCAAATACTGTACAGTAGCAATGTAAAGGTAAGACTGTTTGTAGCAGTGTGCTATCTGCCAAACCTACCTAACTACTACTGCCTGTTGTCAACCTATATTCTTTGTCCCTCACCCTAATTTAAAAGGCACGTTGAAACATAAGTTAATACTGGACAATAGGAGTGAAGGACTTGAAGCAGATGTTTTCGAACATGATATCAATTGTCCCAATACACTCAAGTTGCTTATTTGTTTTCAAGGTAGAGCTAATGTTGTTGAAACTAACTTGGGAAAGTAGTACACATCATTCGATAACACATGAGTACAGCATTGTTTTAGGTTACCTGGTGTAGCTATTGAAGAACACTACAATAATATATCCAGCTATTCAAAACCAAAGATGTACTTGGTTGGCATCCTTTATTTTTTCATTTTATAAATTATTCTCAAGTCTACAATATAGGCTAGTGAAAACAAGTAAATAATAAAAACAGTAATATATATTTTTATGCAAGGATTGTACTACTGTATTAAGGTATGATTAAACAGTATTTTTTAAATTTGTTTTGAAAACAAAATGTACATTTCCACTAAATTACACCTATAGCACGCTGTAGTTTTCAACAATGTCTAGAAATGTATACAGTACATTAATTTAGAAACAAAAAATATTCTCTGGTCTCCATTGGTTTCTTTGTCCAGTTTGTGATCGTTTTTGTGGTTAGTTGGGAAAATTCCACTAATAAAATTTGCCAATCTGATGCCATTCAATGCCCCCTCTGGGTGGCACCACCCCCTCCTCTCTGAAACACTGTGCCACACTAAGCGTACATGTTTCACCCCACCCTGGTGGTCTTGAATGGCACAGGGGCCATAACAATCACAACACCAACCCATTGCTCATGTCTTTATCTGCCTCTCTCAGAGCTCTGCTGTACAAACATTTATCTGATTCTAGAATGCAATGAAGGTTCTGGAGCTGTTCATTTGGCATTATTGGGGATTCGCTTTTTTAATCCAGAACTTATAGGCTAATACTCCTAAATTGTGAATTCAGATGAGAATTAATGTACAGTACTAACAATCAGTTACTATCATCAGATGTCAGGTTTATTCAATTTGAGTAGCCGTTTGGATTATCATGGAGGTGTACTGTACAAGCTCCCTTTGTTGGTTAACCAATGCCTTCATAGATTCATAACAGGCCACTAGCATCATTTACACATTATCATACACGTTATCATATCAGCTGAATCAGACTCAAGTGTATGGGCCAGTATGCCTCTAGTGCAGCCTTAACAAATACCGTATCAGCACATTATTGAAATGGTTACGAACATATACGCTGGAGGTAGTCTTGTCAACAAGACCCTAAACTAGATCAGAATCCAGACTAAATGGACTGCAGCAGAAGGATGATAAGCTATTCTCTCTCTCTTTTCTTACACTCTTGCACATTTTCTCTTGCTCTCTGTGAATCTCTCTTTCGCTCAGTCTTTCTTTCTCTGTCTCTTTATTCTCTCTCTTTAGCCCCCAGACACGCTCAGTACACCATCACTGCTTACACCTTTCTCTCACTCCCTCTCTCATGTTGGTACAGGTTGTTGGTTTTTTTGTCGTGTTTTTACTTCCTCATGCTTTTGCTTGTTACCGTTCTTCAGTATTTCAGCTGCTAGGTCAGGGTCTCGTGTTTGCTGTCCTCCAGCCTTGTTGCTAGTCTTTATGTTATTCTGGTTTGTTCCTTCTTACCCCGCTGTCTTCTAGCTGGACTGAAGGGTAAGTGCTTCCCTGTAGCCGGCACTGCTCAGATAATCCCTGACGATTATCTGACAAATGCAACGTGCTTCCTCACCTCTTTCTCCTTCCTCTACCTCTTCTAAAGTCCCCCGCTTCCCGTGTATAGACATGAATAGATAACTTTTTTATGTTGGATTTCTCATCAATCTAAGATTTGAAGTAGCTATAAGCTTCCATTGTCCAGTTTAGGATGCATGTATTTGATTCTTACTGGTAATATTTGGCTCAGTTATTATCGTAGTTTATATTACGTTATTATGATTTTGTTTTGCATAATTGCCTTCTCTCCTTAATGTTATTGATGTTTAAGGACCCTTCTGAGTAAAGCATAGTAATGGCCTAACTTAATGTGAAGCCATCAGAAAATAAAATACACTAAACAGCTGCTTTAGGCAATATACCTTTACCATCTATTTACAGTTATGGAACTTCAATACATAGTTTAGATTCATAAAAGTAATATATTTTAATTGTAGAGATCAATTTTGGACATCCATAATGGACAGTCCTATTTTTCCTCTTAGGGAAGGTCATCATACTTTACACCACTAACAAATGATTGTACAATTCAGTTTTGTTCAATCAGTTGTTCAACGAGAAGAGCAATAGGAAAGCGGTGACACGTTGGGACATTCTGATTTATATTAGCTCAGACCCTTTACAAAGGGTTACCTGATTCTGCTATACAGTCCTGATTCATGCTTTACTTCTGAGGGATCAATTGCTTTGAGTTATTTTGTATTTGTTCTCTGTTTACGAGAGTTGGCAAATATGTATGCGGAGTATTCTGAATGCCAATGACAAGGAGTAGCTAACACCACACCTCCTTACCATACAATACTCTGGATGAAGACATCAGCTAGACCCCTTTAGCACCACTGGAGGGGATGGAACTCATTTTGGTTTCTTTTGATTGCCCTTTGATTGCCTGAATTGGGGAACACCTGTGTCATGTGTCCATTATCCCGTTGATGGAATTACCGGAATTTGGATTGTCATTTTCCCCCATGCCATCTCCCAGCGAATGATCTAGTTTTGCGTCTGTTGGCTTTATGCTATACCCATATACATGCACCAAATTGTAATGCTACCCTTCTAGAGATTCTCCAGTAGTTGGTATGCCTGTTAGCTGTGCTCTGTAGAGACCATGAATACACTGCAACACATCCGAGTATTGTCAACTTGCAAATGCTAAGTGAAAATGGAATGCCAAAAAAGTATATATATACATATATATGAACCCAAACGTTGAAGAAATTCATCTGCAGATGCATGACATAATATTTTGAAAGTACAATTAAACGTCACACTGGTCAACAGCATGTGATAGCATTATGTTTGCACTATCTATAAATTACAATATTTGCATATGTTGATAAAAAAACAAGTTTAACCTATCATCTTGCTCTTAGATGATGAGGTCATCATCCATAAGAACTTACAAGCTATGATAATATCCCTCCATAGCCCATGTTTTTTATTACTCCAAAATCTCCATTTCCTCATTTTAAACAAGCAGAAGTGTTCTTTCCCACCTCCCTCGTCTTGGCCAGCTCCAAGCACTATCTATCACACATCGGGCATCTTCACTCTGCCCCCTTTGCAAACATTCTCTTGCCCCTCACTCTTTCCTTCTGCCCCTTTAACTCTCCTAAACATTTTGCTATTTCTACTTCCCATCCTAGAGTTTTGTTTCCACCCACTCAATTTCTTTCCTTCTCTGTTCACACCGACTTTCATTATGTTGTAGAGTTTTACTGCCTCTCACCCATCTGTCACTCGCCTCTCACCGTTCTCTTACCCCTCACTAATCCTGTGCTCACCCCAGTGTCTCACCCTTAGGTCTCCTCTCCTTTTAATCTATACTGGTAGGGCCTTTCCTTCTCCAGTGCCTTTGGGAAACCAGAGATATAATGGTCTGCCAGCCTAGTCCACACATTTGGATGGTTAAGAGAAACAAACATTTTAATTTAACACACTGAAATACTTTAACACGTACCATGAAACATATGGCTATCCTATTCTCTACCGTGGCCCTTTAGCTTTCCTCAGCCACTCCCTGTCTCCAAACACGGGGCTTTTAGATGTTAGTAGATGTTGTGTTGCTATAGAAACCCCCGCCTGACCAAGTTAAGCCCAGCCTACCTATTATTCAGTTGCCCTGCCTTCCTTACTTACATCATCATCACAATTGGGCATAACACCTGTCACTCACCCGCCACCAAGGAGAACATGAACATCAACCTCTGTATCATCCTCCATCTTTTAATGTACGCTCTTCATGCACTCATTATCTCATCACTGACAGTTTAAAATCTGACTACTTACAATATCTAGCACTGGGAAATGAGTATAATGTTGGCATGTCTAACTTTAATTCAGCTACCTATGATATTCTGCTTTTAGGCTTCTCATCAATGCTTTTATTACAATAGGCTTTTATTACATATTTACATTGTCATTATCGACAGAATACATATTTTTGTGTCAGAAGAACGTCATATGCAAAAATGCTAGTGTCTCCTGTGCTTTCTTCTGGTTCTCTGTCTGAGATCTCCTGAACAATCTCCCCGCACTAATTAAATACGTTTACCAAAATTAATTTACCAAACCTGAGCAGGCATTACTCGACCAGCTCGCAAAATACAATTCAAAGCTGATAAGCCGCTCCTTAGAGAACAGTGGCTGCATCTCTACGTAAAAACCATTTGAATATATTAGTCTTGGGACCAGTGTCATAGACACAAACTAAGCCTAAACCTGAACAAAAAAATCAAGCTCAATGAATATTTTCTATCTATTGAATACACATTATGAATGTGAATTGGATCCTGTTCAAAGAAACCTAACAGTTTCTTAGTAATTGTTTTCGATCTATTGTGCCCAAAATTATGTGAAATACTAACAACACATATAGAAAAGGCAGCGAAGCCTAAACATACTACAGTACAATCCTGTTCCTGGAGCTGATCTACAGATTTACATGGGTAGCATCTAATTAAACTCCAGATCAGTTATATTGACTCTGCAAGTTGACAATGTTAAACTGTTTATAGTGTTTATAATTTGCTCTAGCAGTCCCAGCAAAAGAAGGCCAGTATTGTGTTGTGTTGAACCACTGATACTGGATGACTTATGCTTCTGTCCCTCACCAACTTCCTTTGAATCCTGTCCCTTTCCCCGATTGGCTGGCTGGACACACAGACGCAGACAGAGCTCAGAAACATGGCATGGATGAGTTCATTTCAGCGAACCCTTGTAGCTTTGACCACGCCTCCTTGTTCGAGATCGTCCAGAGGCTCACGTTGGACCACAGGCTCAATGACACATTCTGCTGCCTGGTGAGTGGCCTACTATTGACCCACCCTGGAATGACAATGTTAAACCCCCCCTTCTGATGTAATGTGTAGGGATGGTTTAGTCCGGGCCAGGTGTTCTTTTAATCTAAACTGTCAAACCCCCCCTTCTGATGTAATGTGTAGGGATGGTTCAGTCCGGGCCAGGTGTTCTTTTAATCTAAACTGTCAAACCCCCCCTTGTGATGCAATGTGTAGGGATGGTTTAGTCCGGGCCAGGTGTTCTTTTAATCTAAACTGTCAAACCCCCGATCTGATGTAATGTGTAGGGATGGTTCAGTCCGGGCCAGGTGTTTGTCTTGGATGAATACTGTGCCAGGAACGGCGTACGAGGATGTCACAGACACCTCTGTTACCTAGGCGACCTGCTAGAAAGAGCAGACAGGGGAGCCATGATCGACCCCACACTTCTCCACTACAGCTTCGCTTTCTGTGCCTCCCATGTACACGGAAACAGGTAACATCTACACACAATTCAACAACAATCCCCTGCTTATCAATTAAATAATAAGTTCATTATTTTACTATCTATGGAAAGACAAACACGTAAAATCCACTCCATATGTATTACATTATAGATAAACCATTTTTTATAATGACAGTGTAAACAAAACTACAGAGATAATTTTTATTTCATTTGTTGGCTGTTGTATTAGCCATTTTGGCCACTTGTCCTAAAAAAAACACTTCTGTGCTTTTTTCATTTTTTTTTTATAAATTTGCTAAGATTTCAAACACACTTATTTCACATTGTCATTATGGGGTATTTTTTGTAGAATTTTGAGTTACATAATGAATTTAATACATTTTGAAAAAAGGGTGTAACATAACAAAATGTGGAAAAAGAAAAGAGCTTTCAATAATTTACGGATGCACTGTATATGTTTTTTTACAGGCACGCAAGGAATATTAATGACATATTTCTTAAAGGGAGTTTGGCGGAGTGCACAGGGAGCGTTAGTCCAATTCAAACTGGTAATGTTACATGATAAGGTTTGCGAAACAATTGTCTATGCTTCGAGTGTCAACTGAAGGACTAATCAAGAATAAACGTCGCACTGTAATCACAATATAATGCAAGAGTAGTGAAGCAGGCAAGGGGAGGAATGGCAGTAAAAGTTTCAAGTAACGCCTGAAGGGGCCATCTCTGCAATATAGAGTCTTGACACATAAAACTGATGTTAAAAAAGTAGCAACAAGGAAGAACAACAGGGTATTCATCATCAAGCACATCATGTTTTTATAGTAAAAAAGTTAAACATGCACTTAAAAGGCAACAGTCTAAAGGCTTCAGTATACTCGCCATTCCCCACCTGGCGCGCACCAATGTGACATCAGAATGACGTAGATTTCGCTTGTTTACAAGGATTTAGAGCATACGAGCCGAGGGCGCACACCACTTTTTTTTTAAGCGACGTGCAACAAAGCGGAAACAGGAAGCATGGACTAGTTCGAGGGCACAATAAACGCTTCATAATAACACACTTAATGGTTCATAATAAAACTGTAAATGGTTTATAACAACACAGTTAAGATCATCTTAGCCACTGTTGACATTAACGTCAATGCTGCTGCCAGTTCTGCCATCGTTTACCTTTTCTTCTTCTTCCGTAGAAATAGCAAAGTCGGTAGCCTATCCTCAGTTGCGACACCTCTGTTCAGGAAAGGGTTGCAACTAGTGTCGCGAGCACCACGCTTGTGTATAAATAGTTACGGCACTCCCATGACTTCACATTGTTGCTTGCCAGGTCATTTAAGTTACTCAATACTGCCGTTAGAAAATGAGCTGATACTTAGCCTGATCAGCTGTATTGATCAGTAATCAATACACACACTTTAAACCATTAATAAAAGCAACTATTAACAGCTGTTAACATCAGACATACTTTAGCAGTTACTCAGATTCTGTAGTGGTGACAAAATGTTAGGAAATACATACATATTACCAGTTTGGACTAACGCTCCCTGCGGTCCGCCAAACTCTCTTTAAGAAATATGTAATTAACTATTCCTTGCATGCCGGTAACAAAACACATAACTCTAGAAAAACAAGATAAAGGGCATCATACGTCAAAACTACTCTTGTCAATTCGGCATCAATAAAATCCATAAAGATAAACCGTATTTCCCAATTTTGGATTTTTTACGATAAACTCGTTGCCAGCTCCGTTGGTTAGCTGCACTATTTCAGTGGGAGAACACAGTGGGAATGACAGGCGAACTGTTTCAAAAACGTCCTCACTAAAATAAGTGTTTGTTGGTGCATGAGATACACGCCGAATGAAACAATGACTCATAACACTGTTAATTCGCCACCTATCATGTGTGTAACACAGTTCTTTTGGGCCGTTAATGCTAACGGCAGATTAGCACAGTTTAAAATAAATTTCTAGCCAAAGGAAAGACATTACAGTAATGTTACATAACTTTCTAACACACAATATACTGTATGTACATGTTTAGAGTGCATGGAGAAATTACAACTCACCTACTACAAAGCATGAATGAATGGGGGCACATCCAAGAGTGTATGACTTCAGCCTAGCGCAGTTCAGCCTATTGTGGTCAAAATGGGTATTACAACAGTACATTTTTGCTTGGGATCACACCAAGAATGGCAAAAATCACCGTACAGCACCGTAATGCTGGGATCACACCAAGGACGGCAAATAATCACTGCGGCACCGTAACGCAGACACACTTGTATAGACCGCAATCAACATCGTAATCAATCTTCCGCATCTTCAAGATGGTGGACAATGTTGCATACAACTTTCTTCCGCCATCAAAGGCGAATAGCAGGAGCTTTTTCAGTTTAGTATTCATTGACAATACTAAAACTATCTACTGAGCTGTCAAAGCTTTTCTTGCAATCCCATAAACAACATATTCCTCTTCCTCTGTGGTACATCAACTTCCGGTTCTGGTGCCATACGGCAAAGCACTGCACAAGTTGGATAATTTCAACTCTTGCGACACACCGGCCGCATTGCATCCACATTTTGTTGGATCCAGTAGATTTGCCGCAGCGGTGCGGATTGCTTTCTAATGAAATGAATGGGCTTCCGCCGGAACGTAACCAGTTAGCTGAGCCCGGTGTGATCCCAGCATTCGACAAATGAGCCTAAAAATAACTACTGGTTTCTAACATCTACTTATAAAATAGTTAAATAATCCTTTAATAAGAAGACATGATTAAGGTTGGAGAGCAACATCTGATACAGGGGAAGCTCGTCATCCCCACACTGAAATGTCTTCAGTTGAACACGGCCTCATTGAACATGTTTAGCCCAACCTTTGCCGTTTATGAAGAAATGCATTTAGATCATCTTGAGTTATACAGAGTTGTTTAGAAGTAAAATACAATGTTGCTTTGAATTAACAGATAACATTAGGCAAAATCACACAGTATATCTAATCCATATGCATTCACATCTTCTTGAGTTTATAGAGTGTTTTCTATGTATTATAAATAAAGTTTTTTTTACGAGTTCCCCTAATCGGGTTTCAAACTCACAAACTCTCCAGTGGAGCTACAGCAGAATCCAAAGCCTGCGAGTTATTTACCCAGAATATGACCAATGCCAACACGTGTTAGAGGACTTTTATCAACACGTCATTCAAAGTAGGGACATTGTCTGTGAAACACGTGTAAACAAACGCACAAACAGATGAAGACTGTTCCAATGTCTCCCTTCTGATTTCATTGGTAGGGGACATTTAGAAGAGCAAGGATAGAACAGCTGGCAGGAATGAGAGAAGAACATGGTCAGGTCCCTTGAATTCATCAGACCATCTTTTCCCACTGCTTGTATGGTTCCTAGTTGTTATGTCTGTATTTTTTATTCATGTTGTATATATGATTTGTTATGATTTTAGTCATGTTCTATTTCTGTTATCATTTGGTCATAATGCTTGCGTTGATCAGTTACTATTCATTGGTGTCCAGCATTTTCCTCTTTTCTTTTCCCTCCTTTTGTTGCCTTATTCAGTCTCATTGTGTTGCTCATCCCCCCCTTCATCCTTATAAAGTCAGAGAGGGCAGCAGGTACTGGGGTCCGCTGATGGGTTGTGAGGGCCCCTGGGCCCCTAGCGGCTCCCAGACGCTAGAACCAGGGGCTGCAGGCACTAAACGGGGAAGCAAAAAGATGATGTTTAGAAAGAAAAGAGATTCCAAATTGCAACTTGTCCAAGAGCCCTTAAGGTAAGACTGTTTAGCTGCAAAAAAAATAAGAAATACTTTGGTAAACTAAACATCTCAATTAATGATTCTGTTTCACTCACACAAGCAGTGTATAAAATTGCTGAAATAATTTACATTGTTTTGGTGCAAACAGTATTTAATTTTTTCAAAGATTTTCTAGGGGTAAGAGTTCTAATAATTTGTGTTTATTTAAATATTGACTGAATGACTGGGCTACTGTTTGTTTGCATTGTGGTTTCGTGTTTAATACTGTGTGATGTCACCTTCAGGCCTGACGGACTGGGAACCGTGAAGGTGGATGAGAAGGAGCGCTTTGAGGAAATCAAAGAGCGGTTACGTGTGATCCTAGAACACCAGATCACTAACTTCAGGTGACTGCTGCTACCTGTTAGACGTCTATCCATCATACTAAACTATTCTAATGTTTCTTTTCATAGCTCTCCCAAGTGAGTTTTGTTTCATCGAGATTCTACTTACTTGTCTTCCGGTAGATATTGCTTCCCGTTCGGCCGTCCAGAAGGGGCCCTGAAGGCCACTCTGTCTTTGCTTGAAAGGGTTTGTGAATTTATGACCAGGGTCTTTCATATTTTACAGAAATTCTGATGCTCGTGAATGATTCAGATTATATTGCTTATGTATATGCTTGAGATAGATCACTGAAAATGACTTTCAAACAAAGCAGTTCCCTGCCCTGTTTGTCCTTGTCAGGTGTTAATGAAGGACATTGTGACGCCGGTCCCACAAGAGGAAGTAAAGGGAGTCATCCGCAAATGTCTGGAGCAGGCAGCTCTACTTAACTACGCTAAGATCACAGAGTACGCTAAAATCGAAGGTAAAATTGACACATTATTTATGCATTTGCACTAACCTTTAATATGCAAATGGGTTACTAAACATTTTGGTAAATTATAGATTGTTGTTGCTATGAAACCTGTTCTTGACAGATTTTCTTTAGATGACACCTATTTGGTTCCGTACTTACTTAGTCATTCGGGTGTTGTCTACATGGAACAGGGATGCTTACCATGCGGTTGTCGTCAAGGAATATATCGAGTGCAACTTGAGTGGGATTTTTAAATCCTATGGTGCAATATGTTGTGTAGAGAAATGTTCAATGTCCCAACATTGAATTCAAGAGGAGTAGCCTGTGTTTGGTCAATTTGGTTTTCCGTTGTTCGCTACTCAGCCAATTAACTCGCTCCTTTGTTTCAGGCTGGTTACTTTAGCTGTGAAGTTCTGTACTGTACTTTGTTGTGCTGTGCTGTGCTGTACTGAAGGTGACGTTGGCTTGTTGTAGAGCTGTTGTGAGTAAAAATGCATTCAAATCCAAAGCTTTTGGATTGGACCTTGATGTCTCGGCCTTTACTCTAGCTGTTTCTAGCTGTAGCCTCTAGCCTGTGATGATTCAACTGTATATATTTGAAATATATTACAGACGTACAGAGGGTGGTATAGGACATGGAGTAGCAGTGACCTTCCCTGAACACAAGCCACTCTCCACATCGCCTCTAATCTAAGATGTATCAGAGATCTTCTTCGGCCCCGCCCCTCCGTTTCTGCTCTGTCCACCTCTTTATCTCCTCTCCTTCGACTCTCCTCTATCTCGCTCCTCTTCCTCTACTCTATCGCTCTCCCTGCACTCTCCATTTCCCTTTTTCTTCTCTTATTGGCTTAGCCACATTTTATCACCTGACTTTTCAGTGATAAGTGGATTTGAAGCCAATAAAATAGAATGCTGGGTTTGGACACAGACAACCTAGCATCTGTCCTTTGCATGGGAAGACATTAAGTAAACGGTTGTCTTTATAGGCATGGACTAGGCATTACATCTCACCATTTACCTTTCCAAAACTCCCCTTGCATAACACCATCTTGGTACAGTCCTATGCAGTACTTGTATTGCCATTCATGCCATAGGGTTGATCTTAAATGTCTAGTCAATACCTAAAGAGACATACCTAGGGTGCCAAAGATACTAAGGCGTTTTTTTCCTTACTATCTTTATATTCTCCCAATATGACCTCTTTCCTTGTTTTCACAATGCTGTTATTCAAATAGTATATAATATCATTCATTTCAAGAAATGCAGTGGTAAAACACTTGTTGTTGACACCGTCATCACCAGCCCAGCAAGGTTGTGTTCATTAAGCCACCGAAAAAGAAAAAAGAAACTTGCCCGTCTACAAAAGCAAATAACTTGCCTGTCTACCCAATCTCTTTGTTCCAGCCAAATGCTACAATACTTTCTGAGACGTTCTCGTCTTCTGGAGCACACCGTCTAGGATTACTTGAAAACTGCAAAAAAATATAGAACCATTCTGATTAGCTCAAGAAACCGACGGGTTGGGCCTGAACCAGAACACACGCTGGCAAAACCGTTCTTAGAAAATGCGCTATTGGCTTTGACGATCATATCACGTATAACTTTTATAAAACAATTTGATGTCTAATTTACAACTGCAGCGGAAGGAGTGTCAGACTAAAAGTTAGTCAACAGTAACAGACTTCACTTTGAGTCTTATGGCAAGCAAATCTGTACCTGTACACTAAGAAGCACGTTTATCCCCAGATTTCAAAGTTTTTCGCTAAGCTGTGCTTTAATGAATACGACCCAGGACAGTCCTCTGCCTTCCCATCTCCTCTGACATTTAACCGCTTACCCTAACCTTTGACCCCAGCCTCTTGCATGCCTCAATCCTCCTCTTTTGTAGGGAGAAAGAGGGAAATGTTTGAGCACCCTGTCTTCTGCTTGGCGTCACAAGTGATGGATTTAACCATCCGTGAGTACCTGCCTCATCCGCCCTTGTTCCTCCTCCCCTTTTCAGCCCAACTGTCACCTCACTGTGCCCTCACACCCACCCTCCCTCGCTCGCTTATCTCAGCCATGTCCACTCCTCCTTTCTCCTCTTCGCTTTGTTGTCCGTGCCTCATGTCTGTGAGAGCGAGTGGGGGAGGGGCGTCCATCTGGTCTGTGTAGGTGTGTCTGAGGTAACGGCGGCCCTGCTATCAGGGAGTGACAGGCGTACCGTTATGTCTGTGACCGACGTGAATGAGCCGTCGGCCTGGTTTGTGAGCTTCTTTCTTTTGGTTGGACACGCCTATCACATGTGACTTGAATGCATTTTTTACTTTGCTTCTGTGTTATCTCCTTCAGTCGTCCGATCATGTGTCAGTGAGCGGCGCGCTCGCCATGCTGCGCTGTGCGCTGGGACAGACATGTGTGATGCAGTGTCACTGCCTGAGACAGAGACAGCCAATGAGGGAGGCAGTAGAGAGATCAGGAGCTGCAGTCAGAAAGCTTCAGTACCAGGATGACAGAAATGATCTGCTGTACGCATACAGAGTTCCTATAATATGTGTTCTAACTCAACTCACCACCCGGTCAATGTGTTCTGTCTTTGGTCGAAGCAGCTGTCGTTCGTCTTCTAAGTTTACAGCAGTCTACAATACCGTGTCTGTCTGTGATTGTTTACTACATCCTGTTGTTGTTGTTGCTTCTTTAATTTTGAATCCTACTCAGGCTAAAGTCTTTGTGTTTCAGTGTGTGCGTACTTAACTGTTAATCTGTGGAGTTTTGTCATTTTTACCTGTCTGTCAACTAGATAACTAATGCACTCCCACAGATTACTGTCAACTACTGTAGCTACCAATTACACTACCACTGAGTTCTTGGATGTTTCTGGAGTTTTCTTTAAAAGCCAAGGGTCAAATGGAGAAGAGTAAAGCGTAACATATTTACAGGCTCTTCTGGAAGATAAAACCATTCCTATAGTGTGTTATAATCCTAAATATCTCCTCTTTTCTCTTTTTTTTTCTCTCCTTCTCCTTCAAGTTGAGAAAGATAAAAAGCCGGATCCAAATGATCCAGGTGAAGCCCTGTTGGACATTTAGCTCAGCTCGATACACGGCTACCCATCACATCAACAGAACACATAGGCCGAACAGGCAGACACATGCACACTGGCAGGCCCACACAAAAATAAACACACATACTTAAAAACATATAAGGCCACACCATACACATGTTAAACACATAACCCCTCATGTTTTGGCATGTCAGTACTTAGCACAGCAATATTTGTGCAGAGATTGTATTACTTTATGACAACTTATTTGGGGACGTCCACACAATTCCAGTTATTTTCCAGGAAAACTCATTTGAATTCAGTTCATGAATTGAATGAATGGGAATGTGTTTCAATTTATGCCATTATTATTCACTAATATAGTACATTGATTATAAACAATCTTAAACTGATCAACCTGAGCAGTCTCTCACAAATATGGATATTTAAGTTAGCATTTCCAATGTGTTGAGAAAAATAATTAAATATGAGTTTGCCTCAATATATCTGGCTTCCAAATATATCAGGCAATCAGTATCCAAATATATCAGGCAATCAGTATCCAAATATATCAGGCAATCAGTATCCAAATATATCAGGTAATCAGTATCCAAATATATCAGGCAATCAGTATCCAAATATATCAGGCAGTCAGTATCCAAATACAGTGCCTTGCGAAACTATTCGGCCCCCTTGAACATTTCGACCTTTTGCCACATTTCAGGCTTCAAACATAAAGATATAAAACTGTAATTTTTTGTGAAGAAGCAACAACAAGTGGCACACAATCATGAAGTGGAACAAATTTTATTGGATATTTCAAACTTTTTTAACAAATAAAAAACTGACAAATTGGGAGAGCAAAATTATTCAGCCCCTTTACTTTCAGTGCAGGAAACTCTCCTCAGAAGTTCAGTGAGGATCTTTGAATGATCCAATGTTGACCTAAATGACAAATGATGATAAATATAATCCACCTGTGTGTAATCAAGTCTCCGTATAAATGCACCTGCGCTGTGATAGTCTCAGAGGTCCGTTGAAAGCACAGAGAGCATCATGAAGAACAAGGAACACACCAGGCAGGTCCGAGATACTGTTGTGGAGAAGGTCAAAGCCGGATTAGGAAACAGAAAGATTTCCCAAGCTTTAAACATCCCAAGGAGCACTGTGCAAGCGATAGTATTGAAATGGAAGGAGTATCAGACCACTGCAAATCTAACAAGACCGAGCCGTCCCTCTAAACTTTCAGCTCATACAAGGAGAAGACTGATCAGAGATGCTGCCAAGAGGCCCATGATCACTCTGGACGAACTGCAGAGATCTACAGCTGAGGTGGGCAAGTCTGTCCATAGGACAACAATCAGTCGTATACTGCACAAATCTGGCCTTTATGGAAGAGTGGCAAGAAGAAAGCCATTTCTGAAAGATATCCATTAAAAGTGTTGTTTAAAGTTTGCCACAAGCCACCTGGGAGACACACCAAACATGTGGAAGAAGGTGCACTGGTCAGATGAAACCAAAATCGAACTTTTTGGCAACAATGCAAAACGTTATGTTTGGCGTAAAAGCAACACAGCTCATCACCCTGAACACACCATCCCTACTGTCAAACATGGTGGTGGCAGCATCATGGTTTGGGCATGCTGTTCTTCAACAGGGACAGGGAAGATGGCTAAAATTGATGGGAAGATAGATGGAGCCAAATACAGGACCATTCTGGAAGAAAACCTGATGGAGTCTGCAAAAGACCTGAGACTGGGAGAGAGATTTGTCTTCCAACAAGACAATGATCTAAAACATAAAGCAAAATCTACAATGGAATGGTTCACAAATAAACATATTCAGGTGTTAGAATGGCCAAATCAAAGTCCAGACCTGAATCCAATCGAGAATCTGTGGAAAGAACTGAAAACTGCTGTTCACAAACGCTCTCCATCCAACCTCACTGAGCTTGAGCTGTTTTGCTAGGAGGAATGGGCAAAAATTTCTGTCTCTTGATGTGCAAAACTGATAGAGACATACCCCAAGCG
Organism: Umbra pygmaea; assembly: GCA_016801145.1. Lineage (NCBI taxonomy): Eukaryota > Metazoa > Chordata > Actinopteri > Esociformes > Umbridae > Umbra > Umbra pygmaea. The sequence goes on from JACXGM010002209.1 coordinate 16,278, forward strand.
ACTTACATCTGTAATCACAGCAAAAGGTGTCGCTACAAAGTATTAACTTAAGGGGGCTGAATAATTTTGCACGCCCAATGTATCTGTTTTTTAATTGTTAAAAAAGTTTGAAATATCCAATAAATTTCGTTCCACTTCATGATTGTTTCCCACTTGTTGTTGATTCTTCACAAAAATTACAGTTTCATATCTTAATGTTTGAATCCCGAAATGTGGTAAAAGGTCAAAAAGGGGGCCGAATACTTTCGCAAGGCACTGTATATCAATCATCTGGACTATTCTATATAAATAATGGATCCATTCTCTGATGAAGTTGATTACATTTTACAAAAGTGTTGAACACATTGGATATGGATGAAGTATGATACATTTGATGATGATAATGACTATATTATCATTCTATCCATTATACTTCAGTGTGTAGACCAACATAAATTCTCTACGGGGAGGCGTCTGCTGTTTTTCTGGCACTGCATGGTCTTATGTCAGGCTTTTGAGCTGTGTGTTCAGGGCCTTTTTAGCATGCACATCTATAAAAACACTACTAGTACAGGTACTAAATACCACAAGATGTATTACATGTGACTAACACTTCATGAAAATAAATAGGCTATGCAAAATTACATTTCCAATGTTTAGATAGATTTGGCAAACTCAATATGATACAATTACAGTTACTTGCCATTATATATGGACAGTCCTACATGTATATCCTATTGCGGTTATTTGTGTTTAATCTCTTAAATTAATTTGAGGCAACCTATTAAATGTTCTGATGTTTTGCTCATTTTGCCACCTTATTGTTAATGTTCTGAATACCTCATTTCACTACATTTAACTGTACAAGCTCATTTTATGTCAGCAGATTATATATATACATGGAGAAAAACAAATGTGTACACACCATACAGTTGAAACCTAACAACGAAAGCCCAGGCAGCAAATGCACAATGAGTGGAATAGCATTCAGCATGCATTCTGCATTTTCTTCGTGGGATAGATTCAGTCGGGCCATTCTACCTGTTTGTGTTGTTTAATATCTCCTCATACCACCAGTATCAGATGAGACGCATGCTGTAGAAACCATTCAGCACTTTCATCTTCCATTGCTAGTAGTCCGTATGGCCTGTGTGTGAGAGAGAACCCAAAACGCGGCTTAACGCCTTTGATTTCAACGACTAATTGGCTTTAGCAATGCAGACTGCAAACGCCGACCTAACAGATAAGGCTGGCCACACCTCTCTGCCTAACTGACCTCCTCCTCACCCCCACCCTTCTGCTCCAGAGAACGTAGGCCGGTTAGTCACGCCCGCCAAAAAACTGGAGGACACTATTCGCCTGGCCGAGTTAGTCATAGAGGTCCTTCAACAGAACCAGGAGCATCACGCAGAGGTGAGTGGACACGCCCTCCTCATCCCCTCCTCTCATCCCCTCCTCTCATCCCCTCCTCTCATCCCCTCCTCTCATCCCCTCCTCTCATCCCCTCCTCTCATCCCCTCCTCTCATCCCCTCCTCTCATCCCCTCCTCTCATCCCCTACACTCATCCCCTACCTATATCTATCTCACTTCTTCACAACACCTCATTCACGGGCATGAAATAGGAAGCTAGTCTATTCTTTCCTGACACCTGTGTTTTGTAATTATAACCTGTCCTTCTGCATGGGTAACTTAGACAAAGGCATTTCAACAAGTATAACACACAGCTAGCTATACAACCCAACAGGGAGAGTAATGTTAACATTGTACCCGGGTCACAACTTCAACCCCAGGAGGCATTCTGTAGTTCCATGTGCACTTCTCCACCAGCTCTCCCTGTTTCACCCCGGTGGTGCAATGTAACATTGGTTGCCTTGAAAGGTGGTAATGCCTTATTGATTAAAACGCAGTGTCCAGTAAGGTACAGAAGAGTATAGGCTGTGGTACTGTAGACTAGCTGCTCCCAGTCACAATGGACCGTAGCTGATGCATGCCCATTCACTATTATTGTTGCTGGGGAGTCAGAATATGTTGTTCCCACTAAATAGCATTTCCTCTACTTCTGTATTTGCTTAAAAGTACAATAAAGAAATGTAAAAGCATGACGAGCATGTAAAGTCGATCTAGAGGTGGTCCTATGTGATCCTTACAATTTATGCAGATAAGCAGATTTATTCTATCTCTCTGACATATGCTTGACAGGCTGCAGTCACAAGTTCTGGAGATCAATCGGTACAGTATAACTATTTATCTTTCTTTTCAGTCCCATCACAAACCTCCCCTTATCAATCGCATGTTGGCCTGCTCAGAGCCGAGGGCTGTCCTCAGAGTGGTACTGCCGGGGTCAGTACAGTAGAGGAGATGGCGGCGTGTCGGTGCAGGAATGTCAGCTAATGCGCTGGCTCCGTCGAGCTCCGCTAGACTATAGGCTGCAAAGCATCACTTTGATCATGGAGCATGCGCATTTGGGCCATATCAACTTGTATTTATCTAGGAGCATGTTGAGGTGAGGTCGAGCGCACAGCTCATCCTGGCTATTTTATTGGCTAATTCAATTCGAAACTCCACCATGAACGTTAATGTCTCCCCTCCCTCCATCCAGCTTTAAGTTGGGTTCGAAATCACAGTTCAGCCTTTAAACATGAAGAACATCTTCACTCTTCCCAGCTTGTCCTCCTCCAGCTTTTTGCTACCCCCCCGTCAAAAACAACAACAATCCCTCATGTAAAACCCCTTTATAAAAATATGTTATATACTGTAGATACAATACTGTTACTGTACTGTACATCTCCCTGTGTTTTCACTGTGATTGGTGATGTTCGTTCCCTACAGGGCAAAGAGGTACGTAGTGAAGTTGATTGATAATCAATCCTCCTTATCACCGTGTTATGGTTTGTGCATGTCCAGTAGATGTCCTGGTCTCTGATTGGCTGGGGCTGGTGGGGGCCGTTGCACTGGGCCTGTTGCATTGGGCCTGTCGTGAGCAAAGCTACCCAGAGCACCTGTCCTGAGCGCTGAGTCTGGGTGGGCTGCAGATGCCTTCGTTCCGCTTGATTCCCCTTTCATAGAGCCCCCGTGCCCCTCATACTGCCTTCCTGGATCAGTTACCTCTCTGATCCACACATCTTGCCCCTGCCTTGCGTACGATGGTAATGACAGAGCACAACGCGGTCTGCTGCCTGGACTCTAGCGCTAATTATTTCATGTTGTGAGGCTCAGGGTGTGGGTAGGCAGACAGGTAAGTGGAGACTTGACTGCAGTGTCGCCTGGCCACGCTGGTCTAGCTGTGGTCAGGCCTCTGGCAAATGTTTGTCAGGGGTGTCTATGAGAAATAAAGCATGCAAGGTAATGGGAAGGATTAAGCTTCTCATGGTTTAATCAGTTTCCTCTGTTGGAATTTGTCAAATTTTGTCAAGTTTTTCCAATGATAAGCAAATATGCAGAGCCAAGACTGCAAGCACAGCAGCAAAATACAGAAACAGAAATGACTATTCTGTACTATGTATCATTGTCACCCTAAATAGTGATGATAAAGAACCTGTGATAACCCACATCTAGAGACACGCTGGAGACTCTGTAGTAGTGCATTACATGCTTTTAAAGGCTGGTTGGTTCGTTTTCAGTTAGATTATGAACACAAAATTGCAGTCTTTGATTACTTTGTGTTCTACGTCAATCAGCCTGAGTCTGGCACAACATATTGTTGTCTACATAGTTAAAAATCACATTATAGAATTTTTGGTTAATTGCACTGTACCCTTTATTCAATAATGAAGCTATGTGCGGCAGTCTTCGGTCAGTGTTCCTACTTCCAATCTGGCCGAGTGCAATGCATGGACATCTGTTACATTCACATCCACCGAGGAGTGTTCTGTTAATATGCTAATGATGTGAATGGTGGAAACCCGAGCTTCTTCCTGGTTTCGGAAAGCAAAGCATGTAGGGAGTTTTCCACAACAATCTGCATGAGAAAAGGCACTACCCTCGTCTGTGACCCTCCTCCAGCAATCTAGATAAAACTGGTCAATGAACAATGTGTAGAACACATTTAAAATCCTATATTATGGAAAGCCATTTAAGTCAATACTAAATAAATAAATAAATATGGCTATGAAAAAAGTCCTGAAATAAATAAATGACACAATAAATATTTAAATAAATGTAAATATATAAATGCAGTCCAAAAAATAAATAGTTTTTATTTCACAATGGCATTTTTCAAAGGAAACCTTTTTTATTTCAGGGGACTTTTATTTAATTATTCCACATTTATTTATTTCAAGGCACTCTTCATTCATAATGGCACATTCCATAATTTCCATTTGTTATATTCAAATGAATGGGGCGTGGTTTATATTGAAATATTTATATATTTATTGTCTAATTTATTTCAGGACTTATTTCATAGCCATATTTATTTATTTATTTATGTATTTATTTAATATTGACTTAAAAGGCTTTCCATACATTATGACATCATTATTGCTATAATGCTTTTGTTTTTTGTGTACTGTATTGTTGGAGGCTAGCAATGGTTTAAAGCAGGTTTCTTCCCTAGCAATACTGTGGATTGGTTTAACTCATTCTTCGAAAACACATGGGTTTCAAGGCTACAGACTTCTTTCACTACAGTTAATCAGGTGTAATCACATTTAGGATGTAATCTGTGCCTACCACATAAAATCAGTTCACAGTGCTATGCTAGTGACGTGTCTATTAAAGTGATGATAAGCTCCAGTTTGTGTGTGATGACCCACCCACCCCCATCACCGCCCAAATCTGATCCCTCTTTGTCCAGCCTGCTACACCCACATCCTCACACCCAGACTGGGGCTTGTGTTCATGGTCCACTCCCTCACTTCTACCCTGTCTTGTCCATGGTGTGTGTGTGTGCAGGCCTTTGCCTGGTGGTCTGACCTGATGACGGAGCACGCAGAGACCTTTCTTGCCATGTATGCTGTGGACATGGATGCAGCCCTGGAGATCCAGTCCCCGGAGAGCTGGGACAGCTTCCCTCTCTTCCAGCTGCTCAATGACTTCCTCCGCACAGACTGTAGGTTTCATGTTTCTCTTTCTGCTGATAGACTCTTCCATCTAACAAGAATGAAGGAACAAGTTGGACTTGAGTCATATCTTGGAATGTGAAAGGGCTAAACCACCCATTTAAAAGTCAGAATTTTTCACCCACCTTTAAATACCTTGAAAGAATTGTGCATTTTCTTCAATTGCCTTTTAATCCATGACTCATAAAACATAATATATCCTGAGCTGCGCCACAGGCATACTGCTTGATTTGGCAACTAATCTCAATACTGTTATTCTTTTGTTTAGACATCTCCGCCCATGGGATGTTTATAACTATAATTAACAACACAGTGGCCTCCATAATTATATGGACAATTTCTTCGTTTTGCTCTATACTTCAAATGTTTTACACCTACAGTAGTTTCTAAATTTCAGGGGAACAAACGCATTGTGTCAATTGTCTTGACAGGTGTTTCTGGTTAGGGAAGTAGGTTCCGTAACATAATTTTTACAAGAAAGCTGTCAATGTGTAGTCTTCAATCTAGGCTTTTTATTTGCCTTTGGAGTCTTTAGTTGGTGTCTGTCAACGTAAGGACCAAAGAGATGTCAGTGATGTTCCAAGAAGCCATACAGTATGAGTGAAAAATATAACACAAATAAACACTTCCAACATCATTAAAAAAAAAAGACATCAGCTCAGACAACAACCTGGCACACTGTAACCGTCGCCCACTCCTGGAGTTCTGGAATCAGTGTTCCAAGCCAACAACTCCATTTTGTCTGTAATTTTCTGGACTCATTGTATTCCACATCTACGTTTCACCAGTCGATTGCGTTATTCTGACAGTCAAGCTCACGAATCATTCATCATCTAGCTATCTGTGTTTAAGTTCCTGGTTGTCCTGTTAGCTGTCAGTCATATCAGTTTTTATGTTCCGTATTAATCCACTGTTTTACACTGCAACTTTGATGCACAGCACAAGAACAATCTCTGTCATGAATGAATGAAAAATGCTCAAAAAAATGTCGAAAAAAAAATTTCCAAGGCTCAATATATGGGCTGCTGGCCCGTTGACAGTAAGAACTAATTTCGGGCCAGTAGAGGTCAGTAAACAAAAAAAGTAACTTCCCCGACCGGGCCAGTGCTCAATTTTCCCATTTGAATTAATTACCTAACAGTTTAAAACGTTTGTCGCTCCTTCCTCTTAAAGTTTGCCTTGATGTTGCATGAAATTCTCTGTCATGTGCCACTCCTTTATCCTGATCCCTGTGTCGGTAGCAATATCAGTGTTCTTTTTTACCAATAATGGGTCTCGTCAATGTAGCATTGGTTTAAATTTATTAGTCTTTCTACATGGGTTTAGTTAATGATCGGGCTATAGGCTAATAAGATTGTGTCGGCTATGTAATCGCTGACAACCTGGACAATATCATACACTTTTAAAAATA
>JACXGM010002209.1:31243-48643 GCA_016801145.1 Umbra pygmaea
GTATGTATGTATGTATGTATGTATGTATGTATGTATGTATGTATGTATGTATGTATGTATGTATGTATGTATGTATGTATGTATGTATGTATGTATGTATGTATGTATGTATGTATGTATGTATGTATGTATGTATGTATGTATGTATGTATGTATGTATGTATGTATGTATGTATGTATGTATGTATGTATGTATGTTGGCTCTGTGTCTTGGAGAGGTGTATAACTGTGTTTGAAAGGCACACTGTGTTTTGGTTTTATTGGTTTGAGAGCCGTTCTGTGCTGGATTGGTGTGCGTTTTGTGTTGGACAGGCACGTTGTAACACTGTGGAGTTTGTTTGCTTTCCTCCCTGAGGTCAACACCATGTGTCTGTGCGTGTCCCCTTGTGTTCCTACACTCCTGAACAGTCCAGCGTCCCCCAACGTTTCTGACCTGTGGTTGGCAGTTTAGTGGCTTCTAACCTGGCCCTACCCAGCACTATCACGTTTGCCTGTTGTCTTTTGAGCTGTGGGTGTTTTGGTTGCAACAGTGTTTAACTTTGTATTTCTGTTAGTCTTAGGTAAGATTAGTGGTTTTAGAAACCTTATATTCCCTCCTAATGCTATTATATCCATCCATCCCTTCGCATGTTTTCGCAGAACTCCCCAAAGCTGCATCGCTCTCCCTCCATCCATCCATCCACCTCTCTCTCTCTCTCTCTCTCTCTCTCTGACTTACTCATTTCAACAACTCTCGTTTTTTCCCTCCTTTCTTTATTAACCCCATGTCTACTGCCGCCTCCTCTCTCTTGAAAAGTGGCAATTATCTCTAATGTCGCGTTGTTTTAGCACATTATGTTGAATGGCATGATTTCAAGTCAAATAATCTTCCTGTGTACATCTTCTAGCATGACCCTCCACCTCTTAAGAATTCAGCCTCAATCATACTACGATACAACAGCCAACCGACCTCCGACCACCCACCCAGACACCCAACCCAGTGCTGCATGTACCGCACGCACGTCGGCACAACTAAACTCTGTAAAGTGGCCATGCATTCATCAGCTAATATCTGACCTCATACATACTTCAAAAATATCTCAAAAACGTCCTAACTCTCCAGCCATCTTCACAGGACATTTGCCCAATCAAATTACACCCAATTACAGACAATCTGACTAATCAAACCAATCCCTGTTCCTGCAAGCCCTCCCTGGCCGTGCCTACTCACTGCACACGACTCACAGTTGATCTTTTTTCGGGACGTTTGGAGAACAACTACTTCCTAGTTTCCTAGACTCATCACTCTTCTGTTGTGTGCTGTTCTCTTATAACTTCATCTCAGATATGAATCACCTTGATCAGTCTTATCCTACGCACTGAATGAATGAAACGTTCTTCTGAAAAGGTATAAGAAAATAGCACCACTGTCTGCTCCTTGCCTGCCTTACCATCTACTCACTTTGTCATCATGGTTTCATTTCCACAAAATTATAAAATAGAAACCACACTGAAGTTACAGAATGCTGGATTAAGGTTTTACAACATTGTTGGCTTATGGTTACTGAAGAGCCTTCTTAGGCTTTAGAGTGTTCTTTGAAGTAAAGCATTCATGATAAATGCAGATGTCCTTAGGGTGTACATCCAAATCATGCACGGCCTATCATGTCAACTTTATTTGCAAGAATAGCATATTTTATCTAATAAATGTTAACTTGGCTCAAGAAGACACTTATGTTCCTTAATGCATTAGAACCAGACTGTAAGTGCCAGAAAACATACTGATGGTTTACTTTACTAAAACAAATATCTTGTAGTAATATACCATGGAAATTTATTAATAGAGAAATTGTTTACCTTTGATGTGGCCTACAGTGCTTGGAGAAATGGCAATTGTGAAATAATTAATACGCTTTTCTTTCCTGAAAGCTGTATTTTTCTTTCCTGGAAGAAAGCATGCTTGCACAAGTTCAGAGTATGTTTCTATTATCCACTGTGTTTGTGTTTTATTGGAAACGTCTGTCTCGTCTTTTCTGGAGAAGACAGTGAATGTCCGTATATGTTAGGTCGTGGAACGCTTTGCGCCATTCTGTTTCGTTCTAGAGCCATGTTTATGTTTAGTGCAAACTTTTTAGCTGCATGTTAAAATGCAGCTAGCTTGAGATGGTCTGTGTGTGTGTGTGTTTGCGTCTATGTGTGTGTGTGTTTTGCTGGAGAATGCTGTGTTTGTGTGTGTTGCAGCAATGGTATACAGCCACCATGAACCTCCTGGGGACCTGGCTCACTGAACGTATGGACCAACAACTCCACGTGTACCAGCTCAAGATCCTCATCAGGATCGTCAAGGTAACGCACCGGCACTGCAGGGTTACAAGTCTCCCACTAACACTGCATTAGTGGACGGCATAATGGGAATGTGAAAAGTTTAGTTTGTCACCTGCACAACGCAGATGTTATTGCATGAATTGAGTGAAAAGCTTGTCACGGTATCTGGCATTTTCAGGATCATAAATGTACTGCTGATTTACTATCTCTTTCCTGAGCTGTATGACACTTTTATTCATGTCTCTGTACCTGCTAATCTAGGTTACTAATCCTCTGTATTACTGTAGAAAAAGTACAGAGACTTCCGCCTGCAGGGGGTGCTAGACTCCACCCTGAACAGTAAGATGTACGACACGGTGAGGAACAGACTGACCCTGGAAGAGGCCAACGCCTCCATGAAGGAAGGAGGCATGGGAGGTATCTCCATGAAGGACAGTGATGAAGAGGACGAAGACGACGACTAGAGCCCAGCGCCATCCGCCCAGCACCTGAACGGGCTGCAACGCCACCCTTTACCCCCTCCGTCGGACCCTCGTCTCCAAACCCAGCCCCTGAAGCCCTCTCACAACGTTTGACTTAGCTTGGTAACAAATGCATGTACCAACTCTGTTACTCAGATAGACACTAGGACCTATTTGTCAGCTCAAAATGCCCATGAAGGACCTATAATAAATGATAAAAGTAGTCATTACTATACTGAGGAAAAATAATACAAATGTTGAAAAAAGAAACCATGATTGACAGTTTAGCTGTGTCATGAGGAAAATAGCAGCAATGATATCTTTGACTCATTTATTTCTAAATTCATTTCTGTGTTCCTAAGCAATATGGAGTGCCATTTGTTTGACAATGTTGAGTGAGATTACTAGGTGTGTCCCTGTCCTATTATGCTACCCTATATGGCGCTTCGTTGTCGTATTCTACATTCATTATAATGGTACATTGTCGTGACAATGAGTGTATGGACCCTTTTATTTGTATTGTCTGTCTTTAAGTGGATGCCAACTCCTTGAAAATGACTCTGTATTTAAGTTCAATGCTGTTTAGGATAAACATTTTCTTGTCTACTCTACTCTCACTACCATAGTATGTTCTAAAACTTGCTTTTCCTCATTTGTGTTGATGCTCTGTGACCTCATAATCTCTCACCCTATCACTAACCAGACATTGTCCAGCAGCCATTTTAAACTAAAACGAGTGGGTATTCTAGAAATGCAATATTCTCAAAGCTCCATTTTGATATCTTGTTGGAGATTATATTTTTATTTCTACGTTGTTGAGACAACCTTGAAATAGGTTCTAATATATTTTAAATTTAGTTGCACTTTTACAGAGAAAAGAGAGCTAAAAAGAAAATATTTTTATTTATTTACCAAATGAAAGTTGGTCTGTCTCTTTTGTTTGATTCTGTAGCTGATTGGGATGAGTCGTGGCATTTCTTTGGGTCTGATGTTTTGTATATACGATGCTGTACATTGCATTCTGAGCCTTTGCTGCATGCCCCTGGGTTCCCACCCTCTCCGAACGCTTTCCGTTTTCTGTGTGAAATTAGCTGGTGGATTCATTCTTGCTTTTGCCTTATGAACGCCAACAGTTGTAATATGCAAGAGCTGTGGCCTCTAAATAAAAATAACTGTACAAATAGTAATTTTTCTGCCTCATGTTACTTATAATATACTGGTTTGCAACACGCTCGTTCCAATATACTAACACAAAAGCAACTGTATCAAAACCCTGACAACCAGTAGAGGGTGATATTGTAACTATAGGAAATAGAACTGACATTAAAGATGTACAGGGTGTGGACAGAATATTGGGAACATGATATGGGAAATTATTAAGTAACTTAATTCCAATTACAAATGCAGCTGAAGAGGTAATTGTAGGTTGAATGCCAAAGTGAGGTACACATGTGTCACCTACAAAAGAGTCCTGACAATTAGCAACATGAGGCAACTGACCCAAAAGTACACATAACGTGCTATAAGGACTGCATCTGTTCATCGCTTGTTTAGTTTTCATTGAAAGTGTGTAGTTTCTCTGTTATTATGACTGCCTGTGAATCACTTTGAGAAAGCAACTTTTAAAGGCGCTATATAAAATAAATGTATTATTATCTTCAAAGGGTCAACAATTAAATGAACGTGCATTAGAACACCATCTCATACTGTCAATCTGAAACTCATCAGGTCGAAGTACATCAAAACCAATACTTTATTTAATGTATAGCAATACAATTACGTATTAAATAGCACTAATACACTTTAATTATATGGTATCGTATTACAGTACCATAGTAATACAACACTATGGTACTATCATACAATGACAGAATATAATAAATGGACAAAATTATTCAATTTCATCATCAAGTTTACAAAATAGAACAACTGCTGAACTTGCTTGGATGGATGAGGCAGACATTACCCGGTGACTCCCTGGATATGTTCCATTCATAGCACAAACTGGTTTATAACAAAGGTATGATATTCAATTAGGGAAGAATAACATTTTGACCCTGAGAGAAAAAAAAAGACAATAACGGTGAATGTCTGAAATAGTACCCTATTCCATAAATAGTGCACTACCTTTGGTGGAAAGTAGGGCACTTCGCAGAGAGTCTGGTAGGTAGGACACTAAGTAGAAATACGGGTGCGATTTTAGAAGCAGTCATGGACTCTTGTTGGAATGTGATGTCAATATATTTGTATTTATGGAACGCTTATCTCTGCATTCCATAAATACATTATTTGATAGTGTAATATTAAAGAAAAAAGGCTTTGTATGAAAATATAAAGGTCATCGATGATCACACAGCATATATGGATCCTTTCAGTAAATTATGTACATGGCTTTGAAATAGCAAATTACACTTGTGTTATAAATGAAATGTATACAGCATAAGGTTAAATGAATGAGATTAAAATGCAAAATAATAGTTTTCTCCAAATGTTGGAGAGTTGTGACTTCATTTAGCAAGCTCCTCGTGAGTGAGAAGGGGAAACAATTAGGAAAATACAGTATATTCGTATCAGTACAGGATATAGCTACAGGCTACAGTATATGATGAATAAGGTAGATATTATTTTGGCTTGGTGTAGGAGTTACATTATAACGACCAATGTTTCAGCCCAGTCAAAACAATGCCACATAGCAAAGTACAGCCATACATTGGGGAATAGGGTTGATGGTTGGAGAAACATTCTAAGAACCTTGTGGTAAAATTGTAACAACCATGTAACAAAATGTTACTGTATTTTTGGGCAAATTTTCATTTTCAATTACGTTTTCTTAAAAAAATAAAGAAAATCACCTCCCGTTCGGATTATGTTAACATTATGAGAACTCCATTGATTTGGTAAAATGAAAGCTGTGCTTTATATAAGTAAACTCAGTTATAGTGTGCGAGTTCCATGAAGACCTTGGGTTTAAAAGCGAGTGCCATTCAAAAACCAAGTGGACGCTATGGCTGAGTTTACACTCATTGTTTTTTTTTGACCAATCCCAGAAAGTCTGAAAATATGATGAAAAATTCTGTGATTAGTCAAAAGACAAATGAGTAGAAAAGGATCATCAACATCAAAATTTGGCCGCCAGTCTAAACACGGCCTGTGAGTCTCATGTGTCCAAGCACTTGATCCACACAAGAGAGAAAATAATTGACAGTATACAACACCAGCTGCTTAATAGGATAAATGATATAGTCATATATTACAAAATATATAAAGCAATAAATGTTCACAGTAGTTGAAATACCACTTCAACAAAATTTAAATAATGGGTACACTTTACAAATTACATTGGGGATATTTGCGTTTGGGAATATGTATTATGTAACAGTCTGTCTGCAGATTACAAAATGTTGACCACCAGATACTGTACTGTCATACATTATAATTAAGTGGGATAGGCTGCATTAAGAAATCTACTGGATTGAATCACATTGACCGGTATGGCCATCCTTGTTCTTCATTCTTCATTCATTGAGGTGACAGTCTGTGCGTTGCCCCAATTAAAAAAAATAAACCAATGAGTGTAGAGTGGAGTGGAGCCAGGGTCTAGATATCGGTACTGCATCATGTAATAGGGTTTTAGGCAGTAACACTGACAGTGTAGTGCAAACTGGACAGAGCTGCTTCGTTTTCCTCTGGTAAAACAACTTAAACAACAGGTGCAAACACTCAGCAGGATAATTAAAAGAAAAATTATGCAGAAAAAAATAAATATCAAAAACTGTTATATTGTCAGTGTAAAAAAAGGTAATCGGGTTATTCATTTAACCAATTGTTCTGGCAAAAAAGGCCTCAGGGAAAGTCTGCCAAAGTTCTCTTAGTTTCTCAGAGTTGTACAAATTAAGTGCCTTTAGGTGGTGGTGCGAGCTGTTGTGTGGTTAGTCAGACCAGTAACCAGTCAGACCCGTTAGCCTGTCAGGCCCCTTAGCTAGCCTGCCAGACCCGTTAGCCTGTCAGACCCGTTAGCTAGCCTGTCTGACCTGCTACTTAGCCTGTCAGCCCTGTTAGCCTGTCAGCCCCGTTAGCCTGTCAGCCCCGTTAGCCTGTCAGCCCCGTTAGCCTTTCAGCCCCGTTAGCCTGTCAGACCCGTTAGCCTGTCAAACCAGTGACTCCAGGCTCTCTGCAGGATCTGATTCGTCTATGATGACCACCACTCCGTTAGTGTCCATGTACAGGGGGCTCAGTCCACCGTCTCTGCTGCTTACCAGGCTCAGCATGGCGTTGTACAGGTACTGGTACTGCTCCTGGACCGGCACAGACCAAGGAAGCGAGGAAACAATGCAGGTTAACATGACTGTAAATATTGTCAAATGATGCATCTATTGTGGAATAGGTGGGATTTAACGTGCTATTTTCCACATACAGATAACCTTATGCTTGCACCTCACACAATTAACCTGAATAAGCCACAACAAATGAGGTTTCCTCACCTAGCTCAGGGTGATTAATGTGGAAGGAGGTGTGATGTATTGTTAAATATGAGTTTAACTAAACAAATGTTAATGTGAATCTTAAACATGTTTAGATTGACTACATTTCCCACAAAGTGTTGAGTATTTAAATATGCGTAATTGTAATGTCTGGGCTATGTATAATCTTTTATAGTGTCTGTGATTAACGGGTGGCTGGAAAATGGCCAGATCAAAAAGAGAGCAGACATATGCCCTCTTATTCTTTAGAGAGAATACACAAGGGCATGTGTTGGATATAGAATAGCATTGTAAACTATTTGACCAGAAAAGTTCAAATAAATGCTAATTCATGATGTTAGTGAGATCAGTGTTTATTATTTGCCTTGTTTACATACCAAGCTAACTCTACATCTACCGTATACAGTAGCTAAGATTGACTAGACAGCTCAAAGCTTTGGCATGCATTTATGTTTAACATTCATATAACAGTCATATAGTAATTTATTTGGTCTTGTGGTTTAATTTAGTACAATAAAATGATACATGCATAACAGTCTTCCTGTGTCAATGTTTATTAAACTCAATATGTTGGTGACTGATAACTGCATATTATGGCCAGCGCCAAAAAAATTCACAGGGTCATGTGTGTATGTACCATGTCTGTGAAGACTCCTGGCCTCATGAGGTTGATCATCTTGGCCACCTGATACACATCTATGGCTCCTTCATTCTCCAGCTGCTGGGACAGAGTGGTGAGGGCACAGAGCGTCCCTGCAGACACTGCCCCGAACCTACCGAGGAGTGGGCAACACGTTACCACACACACCACCCCAAATCTACTAGGGCTAGAGGTCAACAAATTACAACACACACCACCCCAAATCTACTAGGGCTAGAGGTCAACACATTACCACACACACCACCCCAAATCTACTAGGGCTAGAGTGCAACACGTTACCACACACCACCCCAAATCTACTAGGGCTAGAGGGCAACACGTTACCACACACCACCCCAAACCTACTAGGGCTAGAGGGCAACACGTTACCACACAAACATAGAAACACACAAACACTGACTCATCGTGTACAATGGTGGGTCCGTCTCTGGACATGGCCTCCTCTTTGATGACATTGATGAGCTCGAAGGTGCTGCTGATCGGGGCGTCCGGGTTGGGCCATTTAGGACACTGGAAATGTCTCACCTCCAATACATAGTCATCCTATTAGAGGAAAAGTTGTGATATTACAGTTATACACTCACTGGCAACTTCATTAGGTACACCTTGCTAGTACCGGGTTTGAACCCCTTTTGCTTTCAGAACTGCCTTAACTCTGGCAGTTCGTGGCATAAATTCTACAAATTCCTCTGAGATTTTGGTCCATATTGATATTATTGCATTACGCAGTTGCTGCAGATTTCTCAGCTGCACATCCATGACGTGAATCTCCCATTATACCACATTCCAAAGTTGCTCGATTGGATTGAGATCAGGTGACTGTGGAGACCATTTGAGTACAGTGAACTCATTGTCATGAACAAGAAATCAGTATGAGATGAAGTGAGCTTTGTGACATGGCGCGCTATCCTGCTGGATGTAGCCATTAGAAGATTATTTATGACACTGTGGTCATAAATAAAGGGATGGACATGGTCGGCAACAATACTCAGGAAGGCTGTGGCATTCAAACAAAGCTCACTTGATACTAAGGTGCCCAAAGTGTGTCAAGAAAATATCCCCCACAACGATAAACCACCACCACCAACCTGAACTGTTGATACACAGCAGGATGGATGCAGGTTTTCATGTTTTTTACGCAAAATTCCGGCCCTACCATCTGAATGCCGCAGCAGAAATCAAGACTCTTCAGACCAGGCAAGGTTTTTCAAATCTTCTATTTTAGCTATGGTTTCCTGTTCTTAGCTGACAGGAGTGGCACCTGGTGTGGTCTACTGCTGCTGTAGCCAATCTGCTTCAAGGTTCGATGTGCTGTATGTTCAGAGATGCTCTTCTTCATACCTTGGTTGTAACGAGTGGTTGAGTTACTGTTGCCTTTCTATCTGCTCAAACCATTCTGGCAAATATACCTTGAACGCTCACTGAATATTTTCACTTTCTGAAATGCTCAAGCCATGTTCAGTCACTTAAGTCATCTTTCTTCCCCATTCTCATGCAAATAATCGTAATTTCACAAACTTCTATCTAGCGCGTTAGTGTGGACTGAGCCATATAACCTATTGACGTAGCACTCGCGCTAGGTCAGCCATGATCTGAGTGAGAAAGCTCTCTCTGTGAGAGAGAAAGTTAAACCCCACAGGGTTTCCCGCACCACTTTACAGTTTAGGCGGACACCTTATGAACAGACGTCTGCCGCCTTAACTATGCATTCCCAAAATAGAAAATCTGAAGTGTGTTGCCTCCGAATTAGCTAGTTAATATGACGTGTGATGCATCCGAACAGCGCCATCTGGTGGTGTATTAATGTAATTGCGCTCAGTCGCCGGCATCCATAAGCAGTCAATCGAAATACCTTTTATAGAAGAATGCCGCCTTAACTATCCCATTTTCTGGGGGAACCCTGTACTTACTTCCCATGCTTTAGAAACATAACACACATTATACACTTTTGTCGTTGTTCCCCTTCAAGGGGACAGTTACAGAACACAAAGTGGAATTACACTGAAACAGACCTAAGAAAAACTGTCCTCTGACATCACTTAAGGTGGACTTGGAAGATACATGTTTTCGTATCAAAAAACTTAATTGATTGTGCCCCTCTATAGTTTATTAACACTTAACAGCTATATTGGCAGAACACACAGTGCAGAAATGTGGCATGGGAAAACAAAAAATGTTGACAGAATAGCTTGGAATAGCTTTTTTTAAGTAGCCTCCAAAAGATTGGGCCTCTTAAACTAAAGCTGAACTGAAAACAGTAGAGCTTGACCATGACAGGGTTAAAAACACAGGTGAGTTCAAGTTTTAAAGGTTATGTGAAGGGTTACTATACCTGTGTGGCCTCCAAAATGAAGTCATGGATAATGATCTGTTCTTCATTGGAGAGACACAGTCTGTCCTTGCTGATCAGAGTGACAGTGAATGCGAGGCAGTTCATGGCCTCTTCTCTGCTTGGCCAGTACACAAACTCATCCTCAGCCTGAACACAGAGTACCACAGACATATGTCACACACAGTACCACAGACATGTCACACACAGTGCCACAGACATATGTCACACACAGTACCACAGACATGTCACAAGCAGTACCGCAGACATATGTCACATACAGTACTGCAGACATATGTCACATACAGTACTGCAGACATATGTCACATACAGTACCACAGACATGTCACATACAGTACCGCAGACATATGTCACATACTGTCCCGCAGACATACGTCACATTCAGTACCACAAACATTTCACATACAGTACCACAGACATACAGTTGTGCTCATAAGATTGCATAGCCTGGCAGAAATTGTGAAATGTCACAAGACATGCGTTATAAGGTAGTGGAACTGCATAAAGTCGGAAACTGATATAAAATATATATTCAAAGCCTTGCAAATGTCAGTCAGTACTGTTCAATCACTTATTAAGAAGTGGAAGATTTAATGATCTCTTAATACCAAGCCAAGTTCAGGTAAACCAAAAAAGTTTAAGCCAAAAATTATTCGGGATACAAAAAACCCACAGACATACAGGCTGCTCTGGAAAAAGACAGTGTGGTTGTTTCAAGGAACACAATACAACTATACTTGAACAGCTTCTGGCACATTATCATTGACCAAAATAGAGCTTTATGGTCACAACCATAAGCACTATGTTTGGAGAGGGGTCAACAAAGCTTATAGTGAAAAGAATACCATCCTCACTGTGAAGCATGGTGGTGGTTCACTGATGCTTTGGGGGTGTGTGTGCTCTAAAGGCATTAGGAACCTTGTGAAAATTGATGGCAAGACGAACGCAGCATGTTATCGGACAATACTGACAGACAATTTGTACGGAAGCTACGCATGGGACACTTGGACTTTCCAGCACAACAATGACCCAAAGAACAAGGTCAAGTTGACCCTCCAGTGGTTACAGCAGAAAAATGTGGAGGTTCTGGAGTGGCATCACTGTCTCCTGACCTTAATATCATGGAGCCACTCTGGGGAGATCTCAAACGTGCAATTCATGCAAGATGACCAAAGACTTTGCATGACCTGAAGGTGTTTTGCCAAGACAAATGGGCATCTATACCACCGGCAAGAACTCAGGGCCTGATAGACGACTGTGAGCTGTCATCAATGCTAAAGGGGCAATACACCATATTGAGAACTGAGGGTATGCAGTGGAATGAACAAGGGTAATTTCATTATTTTATTTGTTTCCATGTTTTGTTTTATGATTGTGCCATTCTGTTATGACCTACAGTTGAATATGGACACCATGAGAAAAAACGAAATGTCTTGCCTGCTCACATTGGTACATTTATTACCAATTTTCCAGGGGTATGTAAACATTTTAGCACAATTGTATGTGACATACATTACCACATAAATACATCACACACAGTACCACAGACATGTCAGATACAGCACCACACATATGGTTCAGATGTGAATGCTGTATACAGTAACAGGAAAGAATCTTCAGTGCATTTCTCATTTGATATTGAATGTTGTCAGGTGTTGAATCAAGCATTAACATGAAAGAAGCGGAACTGGTTTGAACTAATCATTACACAATCATTTAATTAATTAGTGTTTTTAAACAAAGTTTCAACACACAAGTACCTGGGGTAAAAACAAAATTGCCCAAATACTGTATATTAAGTACGATAACTGATGTGCCACTTTTCATGACTCCAACGCAAGCATTCCAATATTTGTTGTATTGTCTCACACATTATTTCAGCCCACTGTTCCTTGCAGAACTGCTTAATCTTAGCCCCCGATCTGGGTTGTTTCTTTTAGTTCTGCGTCATCTCAACGGTGTGTAGGTCTGGACCCTAACTATGCATTTCTATATTTTCACATTCATAGATTGATGGCCCGACATTCTATTTACAATTATCTGATACCAAGCTGAATTCAATGTTCATTCAACAATATGAAGTCCTGAAAGAACAACGCATCCCAAAACATCACTACTAACACGGTGCCTGGATGTTGATATGCAGTACACTGAAATTGGTCAAGATATCTGATAAATTGAAAATCTATAGATTGTCAGCATAATTGAAACGATTTGCATACATATCTGTATTAACATTTAGAAGGTACTGAGCACATCTGGCCTATCTAGTCTTTGTAATTAGTTATGTTCTGTCATAAGAGAGAGAACTGCTAAAATCTACTTTTGATTCTAGGCTTTAAATTAGCTTTTTTAATTATGACTAAATCAGTGTCAACTTAACCAAAAGAAGCCATTAAATGGCAGAAAATGTTTTAGGAAAAAATAATTCTTGGCTAAAAAAAGATTTGAAATAACAATGAAAAATGACCCCCCCCCAGTGTGAACTAATTAGTAGCTTCGTAAACTATGTTTTCAGAGCCACACCTTTGCCAGCTAATATACTCACCAAGCCATGGCTATCTGCCAGCATGACGATAATTTGGGCATTGTGGTCCCAAATCATTCTCCAGAAGTCTGTGGTGGTGTGGGGCAAAGGATGCTGGGTAATGATAAACTCATTACTCCTGTAGTAACCCTAGATGGCCAAAGGTTAGAGATCAATGTGTAGTCATATAGACAACTCTCACAAAATCATCCATAGAGTAAAATGTTGCTCTGCAACTTACGTAAGTGAAACATCAGAACAAATGTATTATGTCTTCTAGCTTTTCATTTTACGTACATTTCTTTATTAAAGGTTACATTGTCACCGTGATCGAGTGCTGCGCAAAGACCCGTGCCTCAGTTTCTCAGTATTATTCATAATGAAAAATGATGGACTTTTATTTAGCAAGAGGCTTCACACAATAGCAGGTTGAAAGGCAGGGTAATTACAGGCAAGAGAAAATATAATTATGTTCAGACACGGGTAGCAAGCTGAGTGGACATGGTGTGTGTAGTACACTACATCAGTGTCATACCATGATGTAGGAGGCATTGATATAGTCTGTTCCCTTCATTCCGGGGAGTGGGGCCAGTCCTACCCGAGCTCGTTCCGCTGGAGAGAAAAGGGGACACGCATTCAAACCCCTCCCTGAACAACTACTGCCATCATTAAACACCAGCTAATAACGCGCCGAATGAAAAACTCTGGACTTTGATGTAGCAGTATGTAGCAGTATGTATAAAAAAGCCTTGGAAGGTGTGTGAATAAATACTGTACATGGAACTACTGAGGAGTTGCGGTTCTTCTCCTTATTGCAGTCTTTCTGGGCACTGAAACACTCGGTGAAGCGGGCATTGCACTGTGACAGCAGCTGCGGGGAGACGAAAAATATAGCGAAGCTACGGTGTCACATATAAAACAACCTCTCACCATGAATGGGCTGAAAGTTAATGCTAATCAAACGTGACATGTATTAGTCTCCACGAGCCCTTCGACTAGCGTAAACAGTAGCCCTTCAATTAGTGTAAATTCATCGGTGTATAATACACACCAGGCGCTATACGCTATCTGCACTACTCCGTGTTACAGTGAAGGAAGTGGCGCATCTTCATACCCTGAACTGCTTATCGAGGCGTGTGCGCCCCCCCTGGCCAGGGGTGAGGATGCTGTTGACGTAACTATGGAGCTGCCAGGCGGGGACCTCTGTGTCGCTGCCCAAAATGGCCTCCATCAGGGCGTCATGGATGAACACGTACTGCTCCTATAGGCAGAAGGAGGAGAAATCAGACCTGAGACTCATGATCTTATCAAAGGGTTGCACAAGCTAACATTGACTAGAAGATTACAGTGGAAGTTAGCTGTATCCAAAGGGTGCGAGTTCTGTCAAGCACACGCACACGCACACGCACACGCACACGCACACGCACACGCACACGCACACGCACACGCACACGCACACACACACACACACACACACACACACACACACACACACACACACACACAATACCACAATACCTCTGTCTGGACTAGGTAGTTGCGTTGTGTGCGGATGTGTTTGAGAAAGCCGAAGACGTTGACCGCGCTCTTGTCCTTGATCTGCTGCAGCATGCTGTCAATGACGATGTAGGTGCCGGTCCGTCCAACACCAGCACTACACAATCACAACAATCACTTACAATTACAACACAATCCTCATTACAATGTCACATCCACCACTTAACTCACAACATTAGTGTTGTTCCTGAGAACTAGATGTGTTCCTGATAGCTAATTTCATTTCTGATCATGAGAACTATGATTTTGTGCAGTAAATATCTTTCTTAGATCTTTAAGAGCATCACTTCGTTTCCAGAGAGGTGTTGTACCTGCAGTGCACCAGGACGGGGCCCATGTCCGGTGTGCGGGCGGCAGACGAGCGCCCTATGAAGGTGAGGACAGGCAGGGTGTACTCAGGCACACCCATGTCAGGCCACTGGGTGTAGTGAAACTGGATCACCATCCGCTCATTGTGACGCCCCTTTGGGTTGCCCTTTTGACCCTGATATGACATGGATGCATTAAAAGAGGAACTCAGGGCGTGTTCACAAATACAAGTCTGTCCAACAAGACCAGGCCTAGGCTACATTTGACACAGAGATTTAGCGTTGGGTTCTTGGGGCCACCTGTATTTAAAAAAACAAAATGCATGACCTGTGGGGAAATGTCGGTACTAACTCTATAGGGCCTTAATGTTGGAGGCGCCCTCAACTCCTGGAAAAAAGAGTGGAATTTCCCTCAGTGACAGCCCAGAATTTGTACAGGGCCCCCAATGTCATGTAACGTCACTAACTAGAGGTGTCCCCAATAGAAAGAAAAAAAAAACAAGCACAATGACAGACGTCACTGAAAAATACCTTTTTGACCCCGTTGTTCCGTATGAGGAACCGTCTGAGCGTGTAGCAGGCGTGCACTTTGGTGCTTTTCAGGGTTACCACCACGTCACCGTACTCCTCGCTGCTCTCTACCGGCCAGTACTGGTCACATTTCCTCTGTGAAAGACCAGGTCAATGTCATTCTCACTGAAAACCAATCGTATTACCCCAATATTCTCTGTGAAAGGAAGTCGTTTAAAACAAGCAGAACGTAATGCTGTGAAAGAAAGAAGCTAGCCTGCAGTCCAATGCCGCAAGCACCCACCCGTCCTTTCTCCACCAGGTTAGTGATCATGACGATGATGCCCGTGTTCTGCTCCCACACCATTCTCCAGAAGTCTTCAAAGGTGGATTTTAGAGGGCCCTGCGCCGCGATGTATGCCTTGGGGCGGTTGTAACCCTATTGAGATATTTAACAAGAGAGGGACTGAAACGCCACATGTTTGAAGACCTGCACTGAGACAGAGAGCAAGTAGGCCTACTGATTACCAAAAGCATATATAACAAAGAACACAAGCAAGCGTAGCTTAAAACACGGACGTAACACAGGCACTCAACACATTTAAAGCCAAAGGCTGACTTACGTCCACATAGTTAGCGTTGATGTAGTCACTGTGTTTGGCATCTTTCCCAGCCAGGGGTCGTAACTTCACCCTACTGTGATCATCTAGAAATACATTAAAGGAATATTATTCTCCATGGGCATTACCTTTAATGTCCCGTGATCATTTAACAGGCTGCTGGTTCAGGGTGTGCCGTATGCCTTACTTACAGGCCATAATGTTGATGTATCTGTTTTTGTGCTTGTTGTCAGGGTGATTGGAATGTTCTGCTGTGATCTTCAAGTCCACCGTACAACGCTGGACCTCCTAGAGAAAGGTTACACAAATCCAATAAATGACTACAAACAAACAATGGCCAAACCGGTCTGTCTTTCTCAAAAACATTTTTGAAAGAATAAAATACAAACAGTTCAGTTACTGTTGTTTTTTTCATAAGATGAAAATAATTGTCCTAGGGTTTTAGCTGTGTGTGCGTTCTGTGGGTCTATTCACACATTAGGACAGCCAGCGGAGTCCAGTGTATCTTTATCTCTGATCTCTGAATGATGTTGTTTGAATTATGCATTAACCGCCCCCAAATAACCCCAATTAAGTGTACAGATGAAAGTTGTGTGTGTGTGTATTGTGTGCAGTATGTATGCTTCTAAAGTGTAGTGTGTGTATTGTATCCACTGTATGTATTGCACATTTATGTGTGTGTGTGTGTACTGTGTCCAATATGTGCATTGTGTGTTGTGTGTGTGTGTGTATTCTATGCAGTCTGTGTATTGTGTTCAGTGTGTGCATTGTGTGCATTATGTGCGTATTCCCCTTGGGCCGGTGTGCTGTTAGCCTTGTGCCTCAACACTGGTCACAGACGGTGTGTTCCTGTCCAGCCAACCAGCTACTAGATCACATAATTAACCTGCTTCACACTCAGCCATCTGCTCCACAACATAAGTACACACAAACGCTCTCTCACGCACACACGCACGCACAGGCACAAACAGGCACACACACACACAGGCACACACAGGCACACACACACAGGCACACACACACAGGCACGCACACACAGGCACGCACACACAGGCACCCACACACACACGCACACAGGCACACACACAGGCACACACACAGGCACACACACAGGCACACACACAGGCACACACACAGGCACACACACAGGCACACACACAGGCACACACACTTTAATCCCAGGGGAAGCTTGTAAAAGACTAGTGTGTTTGTTCCTACCTCAAATTGTTCGGAGAAGCCGTGCAGGTTATTGGAGTAGAGTTCCATCACGTGTTTGATGAAGTGCCTGACAGGAAGGGCGTCCATGTCATCTACAGAGAATACATCACACTGAGAAAGACTAACCACACACAACATGTCATCTACAGATAACACATCACACTGAGAAAAGACTAACCACACAGAACGTTTGTCATCTACAGAAAACACATTACACTGAGAGAAAGACTAACCACACACAACATATGTCATCTACAGAGAATACATCACACTGAGAAAGACTAAGCACACACAACACATGTCATCTACAGAGAACACATCACACTGAGAAAAGACTAACCACACAGAACGTTTGTCATCTACAGAAAACACATTACACTGAGAGAAAGACTAACCACACACA
>JACXGM010002210.1:0-14184 GCA_016801145.1 Umbra pygmaea
TACCATCCATCCCATTCATTCTGGTAGTCAGTACCATCCATCCCATTAATCCTGGTAGTCAGTACCATCCAACCCCATTCATCCTGGTAGTTAGTACCATCCAACCCCATTCATCCTGGTAGTCAGTACCATCCATCCTGGTAGTCAGTACCATCCAACCCCATTCATCCTGGTAGTCAGTACCATCCATCCCATTCATCCTGGTAGTCAGTACCATCCATCCCATTCATCCTGGTAGTCAGTACCATCCATCCCGGTAGTCAGTCCCTTCCAACTTCATGTTGGTAGTCAGTACATTCCATCCGGTAGTCAGTACCATTCATCCTGGTAGTCAGCACATCTAAACCCATTCATCCTAATAGTCAGTACCATCCCCATTCATCCTGGTAATCAATACCATCCAGCCCCATTCATCCCGGTAGTCAATACCTTCCAACCCCATGCATCCCAATAGTCAATACCATCCAACCCCATTCATCCCTGTAGTCATCACCATTCACCCTGGTAGTCAGTACCATTCACCCTGGTAGTCAGTACCATTCACCCTGGTAGTCAGTACCATTCACCCTGGTAGTCAGTACCATTCACCCTGGTAGTCAGTACCATTCATCCTGGTAGTCAGTACCACTCATCCTGTTAGTCAGCACTATCCATCCACATTCATCCTGGTAGTGAGTACCATTCATCCTGGTAGTCAGTACCATCCACACTGGTAGTTTATTGGGTCACTATAGATAATTCTGACACATTTAAATCGCCACTAGTATTCTGTAGTTACTGCCTACCTATTTACATGTACAGACATATATACAGTTGTGATAAAAATTATTCAACCCGCTGTACAAAACAAACCTGATTTGCAATGACTTTCAGCTGTTTGCAATGAACAAATCAAACAAAAGCAAATGAAATAACACAACTAATGCTTCAAGTGGGTTTCCCAAATTAAACTGCAAATGCAACTGATAATGACTTCTCTAATCTCAAGATTATTTTTCCAGTTCAGTAATAGTCTTGGGTTTGCATGCTGCAATTGCCTTCTTCAAATTCCACCAGAGATTTTCTATCAGTCTAATGACTGATAGCAGAAGAAGTCTGCCAGGACTTCTTCTGCAACCAAGCCTTGGTGGACTCTGAAGTATGCTTGGGATCATTGTCCTGTTGAAGGTCCAATGACAGCCAAGCTTCAGATTCCTCACCTGACGACATTACGTTTTCTCCTAGGATTTCCTGTTATTTCAATTAATACATCTTGCCTTCCACACGCTGCAGGTTTCCTGTGCCCCAGAGAATCACGAGCCACCACCATGCTTGACTGTGGTCCGTGTTCTTTTCAGCATATGCTTAATTCTTCTTCCTCCAGACATACCGCGAATCCATTGTGCCGAAAAGATACAGATTTGTTTCATTGCTTCACAGAACAGAATCCCAAAACCTCTATGGCTTCCTTATATGATTTTGAGCATGAATTTTTCTTGTGCTTCTAGGTCAGTAGTTGTGTACGTCTTCGAGTTCTGGCATGGAAAACCTCTGCGTTTAGTACATGCCTTACTGTGTTCACTGAAACCTCAGAGCCTGTTAACACCAATGGCCCTATTTTAACGATCTGAAACGCAAGAATCAAACGCGAAACGCAAGTGACATTGTGGGAGGGTCCCGGGCGCTGTTGCTATTTCACCGGCAGGATAAATTACTCTTGCGCACGAAGCAAATCTAAAATGGTTAGTAGGTCTGAGTAGCTTCATTAGTCATAGGTGTGGTTTGGGGTTAACGTGCAATAAACCAATCAGAGCGTCATCTCACATTCCCTTTAAGAGCAGACGCGCTTGTTCCATTGCGGATTGCTATTATAACGGCGGATTGCTATTGATTCTTCGGTTACACTTTATTTGGAGAGTCCGAAATTCCATCTGTAGGTGCTCTACAGACAGTTTGTTGATGATATGACTATCAGTAAACTATCAACAAACTATCTGTTGATATGCAACTAATTTTGTAGTTTAAGGGCAGGGGTAAGTTTAGAATAGGTTTTAGGGTAATGGTTAAGGTTAGGCTTAACCCCAAGGGAAGGGTTGAGGTTAGGATTAGGGTTAAGGTTAGTAGATAGTTTGTTAAAATGTTGTTGATAGTCTGCAGATAATCTGTAGAGCATCTACAGATACACTTTTTGGACTCTCAAAATAAAGTGTTATCGATTTTTCTTTTTACAAAATGTAAATAAAGAAATGTCACAAGACATAGCCTACTTTCCGATGTTTTGGACTCACTCTCACGAATCACAAGGTTATGAAAGCATGGTAATATTTTGTAGTAGTCTAACTTTAGACCGAGATTACTCTTCTGTCAAACAAGCTTCCCATTCTGCTTCTCTGGGCATTTGGGTTAAGTGGCAACGGCACATGCATTTCACCATCACGTCTCCTGAAGTCCTCTAATATTTACTTATTTATGTAATCAACACATCCATGATTCATGGAAATGTTGAGTAAAACACAACAAGCCACAAAGAATGCTGCACTTGAGTAGTGTACCTGTTCTATCCAAACAACTGACGTGCATTTTCAGTGTGCCAAATGTTCGTTCAATTAGGCTACACTGCGTGTTTGTGTGTGTTTTCGATTAAACAGCATTTCACGCACTTGCTGGCATCATAAATTGTGTCATCATTAACCATGTCTTTAATGGATAGCCATTGTCCCCTTCACAGCCACTCATCCAAGGGGGGATTCCTCATGGCAAAGTTGCCATAAATGAGTCGTGGCTTGAGACAGAGTAATTCGCAAAGACATGGGTGATTTTAATATTAGCATTGCAAACAGGGGCGCTGCTAAGGATTTTGGGCCCCATGAAAAGCATCTTGACAGGGCCCCCAACACAGCTGAGACAGGGCTTCTCTGGGCCCCCTCTTAGTCATGGGCCCCGAGAATCGTCATCGTTTACCCCCCCTTTACAGCGCCCCTGATTGCAAATGACTTGTATGTTGACTGAATAAGTTCCCTTGAGGTTGATGTATATCAGTGCAAATAATTCATTCTGAATAATTTGAGTAAATGTGTACACTAGATGCATACCTATTTTTTCACATTTTCAGATACCACAATGATTTCCCTTGTGTGCTAATATTTTTCCTTCTAATTATGTATTGCAATAATAATGAACTGCTGCATTTGTGAAGATGAGAGGAGCAAAGTGTATGCACGTTGTGCACACGCTACATTATGGTTAAGCGTGCGCCCTTAAAATAGCATATGAATAACACGCCACTGACTTTTAAGCAGGTTTTTACTGGTCAGTGGTGGAATTGTTTTCGCAAACTCCAAGATAGCACCAGGGAACGTTTGCGCCGGAACATGCCTCTTCTTTTTGCTGAACCGCCCAACAAACGCAAGTTCATCCCCTAATTTACCGACGTGTGTCTGTGGAGGGAAAAGTCCCATATGCTTCGGGTGCAAGATAGGAATGATACATGCATTTGTGTAAAAAGTCAATTGCGCTGGGTGTAAGATAGGGCCCCAAGTCTTGCTGCATGTCTTTTGCAGGCACTCAAGGGTTTTTCTCAGGAATCTGGTTGCAGCAGTTGATAGCTTAATTTTTCCACCCCATCCAGGTAGTGTAACCATTGTTCCCTTAACTTTGAATTTGCAAACTATGCTTCCAAAAGGTGTCTCTGGGAACATTCAGTGCCTTTGCCATCTTTTTGTATCCTGTTCCTTGTTTGTGAAGGGCAATGATCTGTTCCTATTAACTTTCTGGACCATTTTTTGTCTTAGCCATGTTTCTAACATGCAGTGAAATGTGAAATTAACCCCCTACCCAGTTCAGGTATTTCATCTGTTTTGAGCTCAAGTACACCTGGTACAACTAATGAAGCCCTTAATTAATTGCATCAAGGGCCCTATTTTAACAATCTGAAATGCAAGTATCAAACGAGAAATGCAAGTGACATTGTGGGCGGGTCCCGTGCGCTGTTTCTATTATGCATTTTTACATAATGTAAGTAAAGAAATGTCATAGACATCAAAGACATACTTTTCCATGTTTTGGGCTCACTCTCATTGAATCACGAGGTTATGAATGCATGGTGATATTTTTGCAATGTAGTCAAACATTAGACCAAGATGACTTTGCTTAACTCATTCTTCTATCAAATAAGCTCTCCTCTCCCTTTCTGCTGCTGGGGCATTTGGGTTAAGTGGCAACGGCACATGCATTTCAACATCATGGCTCCTTAAGTACTCTAATATTTCCTCATTTATGCTATTAACACATCCATGATTCATGGATATGTTGTGTAAAACACAACAAGCCACAAAGAATGCTACAACTTTTTGAATCCTATAAAGCAGGGCTGCCCAACCCTGTTCCTGGAGATCTACCATCCTTTACGTTTTCTTTTCAACCGTAATTTACCACACCTGATTCAAATAATTAGCTAAATGAAAGCTAAAGAAGTTTCCTCACAACTGGGGTTGAAGGGAAAACTTACTGGGCAGTAGATCTCCAGGAACAGGGTTGGGCAGCTCTGCTGTAAAATGTCTCCTCTCCTATCCAAACACCTGAAGCACATTTTCAGTGTGCTGAATGTTTGTTCAATTAGGCTACACTGTGTGTTTGTGTGTGTTTTCGAATTAACAGCATTTCACGTACTGTTGCTGGCATTAAATGGTGTCATCAGCCATGTCTTTAACAGATAGCCATTGTCCCCTTCACAGCCACCCATCCAAGGGGGGTTAAGACTCAAAGATGGCAGGAATGGCAGAATAACACGCCACTGACTTTTAACCAGGTTTTTTTCTGGTCTGTGGCGGAATTGTTTTCGGCAACTGGAAAATGGCACCAGGGAAAGTTTGCGCCAAAACACGCCTCTTCTTTTCGCTTAACCACCCCCGGGAGCACAAGTTCACTCCCTAATTTCCTAATTTCCCAAGTGTGCTTAAGACAACACCTGTTTTACATATTTGTGCTGATGTTAGGGATTCTATTTAGGTGGTTGAATTATTTTGAGAATGGATAAGTCATTATGAGTTTAGTTGGATTTTGGCAAACCACTTGTATTACTATATCAATTCAATTTTGTTTATTGCAAACAGCTGACAGTCTCTGTACATTTTATTTATTTAGTTTTTCTCCCTTTAGTACTTCTCCCAATTCCCTCTAATCCTGCATTGTCGGCAGCTCCTGGACAGATCTGTGGGATGGCAAAGTGCGTGCACATGGTTCATCTAACCACATGTCACCTAGCTGCTGATTCTTTTCGAATTGCAAATACATCACGGAAGAGTTTAGTCAGATCATGCACGGGATGATTCTGTTCACCAACTATACTTCTGCGATTGAACCCACAGGCACCCGATCTAGACACAAGGAGTCACTGGAGAGCGACGTGGCAGGATAGACTTCTAATCTGACTTATCTAACCCAAATCCTGGGCAGCGCTATGCCAATTTGCGCTGCCTCATGCAGGAGGCCGGGGGAAAGTCAGAGCTCAAAATTCAGAGAACCTATGACAGTGTACATTTTGACAATAAAACAGATTTGGATTGGGGGTTGAATCATTTTGATTACAACTATGCTTGTGTAACGATGCTCCCTCCTGTAGTGAGTAGGGTTGGTGCCTCCTGGGTCACCTTGGCCCATTCCATGTTTTGTATTCTGCTTACCCGGACATCTCCTCACATTCATTAACCAATCGTTCCCTCTCCCATGTGTGGTATTTATTTAGTAACTGGTAGTTAGTTTATTCACTGTCAATCATTGATGTGTCTATAGTGTTACTGTCTGTGTGTTAGGTGTCAGTTTCTGTATGTTCATTTATAACTCCACATTCAGTCTGTTTTTTACACTTATTTACCCACACTGAAAGAAATGGAATGTTGCGTTGTCAGGTTTTCCTTAAAAATATTATGTGTGATTTACACAAATACATTGTGTTTCTCCTCACAAATGGGGAGAAACAATATATTTGTGTAAATCACACATAATCATAATATTTTTAAGTAAATCTGACAACACAACTTTCCATTTTTTTCAGTGCAGTAATAATACATTTATTTGTTGTCAACTTTGTGTGTGCCTACATTCCATCCTGCATGTTGTGATAGCTTAATTCTCTAACCATCATATAACATAACTTATCATATGGTTATTGACAAAGATCTTTTTGCATATCTTTAGGTTTTAACTGATTTTTACTGCAGATACAGTGGGAACCAGGGCACAATATTGACACTACTATACATGCAATAACACCTGCGGTCTTCTGTACATGTGACAAACTTCAAACTAGCCAGTATAATCCATTCCCATTCATCCTGGTAGTCAATAACATCCCTTCCCATTCCAGCAGTTCTACCATTCTTGGTGTGCAGACAGAGAAACATCAACAACAGCCTTGAAGCAGTCAGTGCTGTTCTGTTCTCCCCAGCAAGCCTGAAATAGATCCATAATTGTAGCTAATTTCTCCACTCAGCAGAATTGAACAGCAAGACTGTCTCAGATAGCTGGACAAAACAGCACAGTGCTACTGAATCAGCTCACTGTCAGGAGGATTAACATCAGATGCCAGGGGGCTGATTATATATACAGTCAAGAAGACACCGACTGACTGCCTGACTGACTGAGGCATTTCTGAGACAGTGACTCTGGCTCACACCAACATTGTAGTCATTAGGTGGGTCTATTGTAAATGGTGGCAGACAGTGAATTTACAGTTAGAATGATCTACACCACTGCATTGTAGGACAACAGCGTAATGGGAGAAGCTGAATGCTCTCTGAATCTGTGTTTTCTCCATCACGCTGCAGTGCAAAAGCCTGGCTGCCAGGATACCCATGAGTAAGAGGAACGTGACTGGTCCCTCCATCAACTAGGCAACACGCTTTTACTCCCTTTCATAGATTTGCTGAGGTAACACGAAGCCACAACATGCCAATGAAATCCTTCTGCACGAAAGTAGGTATCCGGTTTACAAACAAAAACATGGCATTAGAAACTGGTAGGCCTGTTATCATTACACAGATGATTAGAGACATCCATCTTCCTGTAATAGGTGAACAAGGATTTGCTCTGTTCCCATTTTCTATATGATCAACGCGTTCATGAATCCCTGGAAACAATAGAGCCAGTTTCTCTTTGGTCTTTTTTGTTTTGAATGCCTAAACCTGTCCACACGGCAAATAACAGATGTGAACCCTCCTGTTCATAAACACATCTGAACAGTGGTTGCCTACATGCGATTTGTTGCCTCATTCAATAGTTTCTTTTCACTTTATTGCATTCCATCCTGTCGTGACACTTTATTCGGTCCACTTTAGTGTTATTGAGTATGAATACATTTTAAGTGAACACTGGATAGTGTCAATGAGATAAATACCTTTAAACCCTCTAGATGTCAGCATTCAATGCTTAATTCAAGGAATAAACATACACCTATCAAATCAGAAAGCTTTAATGCCCCACAAACCCATAAACAGGAAGTCCATTTATAGCAGATAACATGAAAATACCAGCAGAGGCCCTCGGGTGTCCTGGGGGTGTCCTGCTCCTTTTCTCTCTGTCATATCTACACGTGTGTCTGTCACCTCCCTCAGACACTCACTAAGGACCTTCTTGCAATCAGTTAAATTAGTTCTCTCAATATTCTTAACCTGAAGGCATGTGTGTTTACACAACCTCGTTCTCTGCAACTCCAACAACAGTTGGGAGCTGGATAATGTTAGTATCAGAGAGGAAGGTCAACATTTCAAGGCTTGGAGGTTGGGCTGTTTTACCATACCATTAGGAGTACAAAACAATTACGAGTGCCCTAAACATCTACTGCCTAATGGGATGCAAATATGACCCAAAGGGATCGGCAGGTTCAGTGTACGCCTCTAGTGTGGTTTAAATTATTTGTTCTCATTAGGTGATTGTGTGACTGGAGTAACCTCATCTGTCTCACTCTCAATAGATGTACAGTGCCACCTACAGCAGTGGTTGAATTAACTAATATCACCATTACACACCAACCAAAATACAACTATACAGGCACATTATAACCAAAGCTTGTGGAGAAGGACCGATTCCAGACCTTGGATGACCTGCAGAAGCAGTGGTCTGAGTCTGGAGTACAAACATCCAGAGCCACCGTGCACAGGGGTGTGCTGGAAATGGGCTACAGGTGCCGCATTCCCCAGGTCAAGCCACTTTTGAACCAGAAACAGCGGCAGAAGCGCCTGACCTGGGCTACAGAGAAGCAGCACAACAAAACAACAACAAATTTTGCATGTCATTCGGAAATCAAGGTGCCAGAGTCTGGAGGAAGACTGGGGAGAAGGAAATGCCAAAATCCCTGAAGTCCAGTGTCAAGTACCCACAGTCAGTGATGGTCTGGGCTGCCATGTCAGCTGCTGGTGTTGGTCCACTGTGTTTTATCAAGGGCAGGGTCAATGCAGCTAGCTATCAGGAGATTTTGGAGCATTTCATGCTTCCATATGCTAAAAAGCTTAGTGGAGATGAAGATTTCATTTTTCAGCACGACCTGGCACCTGCTCACAGTGCCAAAACCACTGGTAAATGGTTTACTGACCATGATATTACTGTGCTCAATTGGCCTGCCAACTCTCCTGACCTGAACCCCATAGAGAATCTGTGGGATATTGTGAAGAGGAAGTTGAGAGACGCAAGACCCAACACTCTGGATGAGCTTAAGGCCACTATCGAAGCATCCTGGGCCTCCATCACACCTCAGCAGTGCCACAGGCTGATTGCCTCAATGCCACGCCGCATTGAAGCAGTCATTTCTGCAAAAGGATTCCCGACCAAGTATTGAGTGCATAACTGAACATAATTATTTGAAGGTTGTCTTTTTTTGTATTACAAACACTTATTTTATTGGTCAGATGAAATATGCTAATTCTTTGAGATAGGAATTTTGGGTTTTCATGAGCTGTATGCCAAATCCATCAGTATTAAAACAATAAATGACCTGAAATATTTCAGTTTGTGTGCAATGAATCTAAAATATATGAAAGTTTAATTTTTATCTTTACATTATGGAAAATAATGAACTTTTTCACAATATGCTAATTTTTTTAGAAGGACCTGTATAGCCCTGGACTCTCCCATCACTGTTGTGTGTAATGGTTGTGTCGAAAGCTACGTGTCCTTTGTTTTGTTCTTGAAATATTAATGTCTCATCGTACTCGCCACAGAATTACACACGAAACAAATGATCAGTACTCCTCACAGCTCCTTTGTTTATTGTGGCAAAATCCAACTTATATTAAGGTTAATAAATCAAAAGCCACATTTATGCAACATAATGTCATTAGACCTATTAATGCCACTAAAATAGTGACTAAATGTAAACATCACCAGAGCATTAAACATATTGTCAGATCTAGACACACAGAAACTTAAAATATTATATTCATTGTTTTTAATATATTTTTATATTCATAAATATATAAGTTGCAGTTATGGCAGTTTAACTGCAAAATTCCCAGACTGCATATATATATATTGTAGATCAGTAAAAAATACAGTCTGATAAATAATACATTGGCAGGTTGCTGATCCCTAGGATAGGAACTGGATGTTTTCATTAAAAAATCGTTGGGTTTTCTTCAGGGTTGGGCTCATTAGATTTTGTGATGCTCAAGGGGACCTGGGCTTCAGATAATCAAATAAAACCAGTCTGGGCTTGAATTTTCAGGCCTGTTGAGAACTGTACATCTATGGCCAACCTACAGTACCTCTTCCTGGATGATTCTGTCACCCTGCCCTGAAGTCCCTCTTCACAACCCTGATTACTTGTAATAATGTTTATTAATAACAAATCTAATTTCCTGTTTTTCAACATGTTCACCTTCAATACAGAAACACAGTGACCCTGCAGAAATGGCTTGAGGCTAGCCAGCTTCCCTGATGCTCCTATCCCTTGCTCAGCTCAAGTCCATCTCTTTCTTATCTTTGTGATGCAAATGCCTGCTGATTTATCCATGTTGTGTGGGTTCACAATGTTAGGTTTTTGTAAATGTGTTTTAGCAGGGTAAATACAATCTTTAGCTGGCTATCTGGTTGACTAAGAGAACTGCATTGCAGTTTTGCAGTCTGTTGACATAGTGTCATGTAGACTATTTCCAAAAATGTATTTTCCATGTGGCAGCTGTGAAGTAGCAAGTTAGCTACTGTATGTGTTGATAGAGTCATTCAGTACTAATGTAAATGGCTTGTAACGGTAAATTCAGTTTCACTTGTATGCATCAGAACATAGTTTGGTTGTTTTTACATTTGAATACACATTCAAATTTTTTCCTTCTGAAAATGTAAATCAAAGATACAACCGCATTTTCCTCTCACCATTCCATTGGCTCTATGGCTCTCCAACGGAGGTCAACTGGCTTTCAGTGAGTGTGCATGTGTGTCTGGAAACAGCCACATGCTGTCGTCACACAACCATTGCATATGTTTTGAACAGGGGAGCTAACAAAGATCATAGGCAATCCACAGATTACAAACACCAACAATAAACACAAGGACAATTCTGATGGGTCAAAGAAAAGAGACAGCCTGGCCTGGATCTGACGCAACACCGTGGCCTGCCTCATTGTCTGTGTGCCTCACCAGTCACCACGTAAGCCCTACTGTGGTATTTTTAGGTGCGTTTATGAAACACATGGATTAAAAGTATTTGCAAAGTATGCTCTGATTATCTGTGTTATTCTGACCTAGTTCAGATCAATGGGATGGGTCCTTGAGGTGCTTAAAGTCTGCCCAGCCGGATCGCACAGGCTGCAGAGTAATGGTGCTGTAACAATTGATCAGGTTCAAGCCTGCTTTGTTTATTGGATCATTAGGAGTGTATGTGCCATGACCAGTCTTGCTCTAGAATCAGTAAAATTTCTGGCCAATGGTTGTAAAAGTGATGCTGTCGAACCATAAAGGGTACCTGAACATTGCAGAGTTGTATGACTCCATACACAAAAAAATTAAGAGACCACTGCAATTGTTTCTTAAATCACCCCCATTGAAAGCACCTGGAATGGGATTTAAGAGGAAGATGGATGGATCCAACAAAGACGAGCTGCTTGAATTTTTTTGTCATAAGTGGCATAAAGCACCCCAACGTTAATGTGAAAGACTGGTGGAGAGCATGTCAAGACGCATAAAAAGGCAATTGTTATTAATCAATTTTTATTACACCAAATATTGATTTATGAACTCTTCCGAAGTTATCTTCTTTGCATTATTTAAGGTCTGAACACAATCTTTCTTGTTATTTTGACCCCTTGTGATTTTCTGCAAATAAATGCTCTCAATGACCAAATTTGTATTTGAAATTTGGGAGAAATGTTGTCATTAGTTTATGGACTAAAACAAAAAATGTTAATTTTATCCAAACACATACCTATCGGCAGTAAAACTAGAGACACTGATGGTTTTGCAGTGGTCTGACATTTTGCAATGTCATTTTTTGCTCCATATCATCAAAGCCACTCTTTCAAACTCATAATGTCATAGCTAACTGAGCTATGAGTGATACTAATGATGCACATAAACAACATATTTCACATCCACCCCAAAATGGGAGGATTAAAAAAAATGGTGTTCATTGTAAAGTTTTCAGACTGCAACTTCAAATGGGTAATGTACATTGTAGTGCTAAAAAATACAAATGGTTGTTTATGAGTTGGCTCAATGAAAACAAATGTACAGGACTGTCACGTGTCACACCTCGACTGACTGTGTATGGAAGTGGGTGCTATAGATTGGTGGTGGATGAGGTAGGCTTCCCCCCACTACTATGTAATGTGTTTTGGGTAATTGAAAACCACTATATACATACAATTAATTACTATAATTAATTATTATTATTATTATTATTGTTATTATTATTTTTATTATTGTGTTTGTAGATTTCCTTTTCCCACAGACCCAACACCCTTTTCAGTCTCTGCTGGACATTGAATTGAATTCCCTCATTCTTCATTGGACCTGTTTGTCATTACGCACACCAGGATCCCCTTATGTCTCATTGGTACATGTATTTAACTCCCTTATTCAGTGTTGGTCATTGGGCCTGTTTGTTTTGAAGTCACAGGGCTGCCAACTCTCATGCATTGGCTGTGAGACACTGATGTCATATATATACTTTCTTTTTTGCTGTATGGTAATGATGCTGAATGCGTAAAATAAATTGCTTTGTACACAGCAAAATTTGGTTGGACCCACAAAATCTCACTCAAAGGTTTTTTGAAAAGTTGGCAGCTATGATGTCACCAAGCTCCGGAGGGTATTTCAGAAAGCAGGGTTAACACATTGAATCGAAACCACAACTCTGGGTTGACTGACACTGAGCTGTCAAACTCAGAGTTGACAGTTTCAGAACAGGTGGTAACAATTAATTCAGTCAGCTCCGAGTCTAAGCAAGCCTGTAATGTTCCATGGGTGTGAGAAGAAGTGGAGACAAATGTGAAGGAGTAATACAAACAAACATTGTTTTAATAGTGAAAAAACAAGTCACACAAATCAAACCCCACAAGGGGCAAAAGGAAATACAGAATCAACTAACTAACATAAACAACATGGACTTACAACAATACCTCACAGCGAACAGTACAAACCACAGGACTTACTAATGTCTTTCAGCTGGACTGATCAATAAGTTTACACAGGTAAGGAAAATAATTGAAAGTGACATGTCCTTTAAAGCCCACAGTGTGGCGCTCATGCACCATGAATGTCACAGCAAAAGCCCCTGTCTGGAGGGCACCCCGATGCAAAAAGCAGGGAGAGAGGGAGGGCAGCTGACACTCGACCTTTGGATGAATTCCCCCACAGAAACCTCTCTTCTAGTGGGCAACCCCAACGACATCATCGGGCGCGACTGAAGAAAGGCGGGGAGCTGAAGGCACCCACCTTACGGGTGGTCCCATCAACGGCATCCAGCGGAGAGGTGCCTCATGTAATTGTTGAGGGGGCAGGTCAGCCGGTATTAGCCGTAGGGGCACTGCAGACATAAAGGGGGGCTGCAGCTAGTATTGGCTCTGGGGACGTCGCAGCCAACACTGCCAGTAGGGGCATAGAATCAGGCTCTAGCTGAAGGGGCAGTGCTGCTGGTGCAGGTTGTGGTAAGTGGAGCGGGGCCCTGGTGGTCTCCGCTATTGTAGACCCTCCTGTTGTCTCTGCTGAGGAACTCCAAGATTTACACCACTACTGACCTAAAAGCACAAGAAATGTCGGCTCCAACATGCTTAAAATCATGTACAGAAGCCAGAGGTTTTAGGATTCTGTTCTGTGGAGCAATGAAACAAAACTGTAACTTTTCAGCACGATGGATCAGTGGTATGTCTGGAGAAAGAATGCAGCATACTGTATGCTGAAAAGAACACTGCCCACAATCAAGCATGGTGGTAGATCTGTGATGACCTGGGGCTGCTTTGCATCCTCTGGCATAGGAAACCTGCAGCATGTGGAAGGAAAGATGGATTCATAGATGTATCAGGAAATCCTATGAGAAAACATTTGTGAGGAAGCTGAAGCTCGGGCATCATTGGACCTTCCAACAGGACAATGATCCCAAGCATACCTCAAATTCCACAAAGGTTTGGTTGCAGAAGAAGTCCTGGAATATTCTTCAGTGCCCATCAGTCACTTGACATAGAAAATCTCTGTGGGATTTGAAGAAGGCAATTGCAGCACATAAACCCAAGAATATTACTGAACTAGAGTCCATCGCTCCTGAAGAATGGGCTAAGATTAGGGATGGGCCGATGCCGATACCGATACCAGTACTTGGTATCGGGCCCGATACTGGGCATAAGTACTCGTACTTGTACTTGTGGAAAAGGCCCGATACTCCAAGCCGATACTTCCTCCACATTTAAGAGCGTTATGCTGCGCAACGCTTTACAGCCCTATGCATATATTTCATATTGATGATAACAACAGTCTACTTCCTCATTCAGAGACCATGCTTATAAAGCTGTAAAACAATTTATTGCTATTTAAAAAAGAAAGAAAAGCGATTTAATTGTGCCTAAAATGTATAATCATTCCAAAGACCAAGCCACTGTTTGCTATTGAAAAAAAATATTTTCCTCAGCAGTTATCCAGTAGAGTTCAAATGGCGAAATACAAAATCGTTTTTCTGATTGCTATTTTCATGTAGCCTAATATTTGTAAAATTATAGGTAAAAAATA
>JACXGM010002210.1:14284-27573 GCA_016801145.1 Umbra pygmaea
TCAAAAGATTACAGTGATAGTATACAGCTATAACTAATTGTGTAGGCTACCGATTATAATAAAACAATCAAATACCTTAACAGAATAATATTGATTAGGTAAGTATCCCTGTTTTGGAAAAAGTCACTTCAAACAGACATTCTCATCTTACACAAAACGTCTACAATGCTTAGGGCAAATTCTAACACAAACGGCTATTTTACAAACGTGTTTCTCTCACTTTAGCTAATTAGGGAAGGAGACTTAAACCATTGACATCTGTAATAAATATTACACATTGACCTGCAATGTTAACGTTGTTCTTCTGAATAGCTATGTAGGAATATTTACTTTTCTATATTTGAATTGGCTGATCAACATCTAAGAAATAGCAGATTTTAGCTTTATAGATGTGACATTTGGCATAGTTCTTAAAAGTACTCGTATCGGTACTCGTATCGGCAAGTACCCAAAATGAAATACTCTTTACTTGTACTCGTTCCATAAAAAGTGGTATTGGCCCATCCCTAGCTAAGATTCCTCAGGAATGCTGCCAAAGGCTGGTGTCTGGCTATGCATTTTGTTTGCAGCAAGTCTTAACAGAAAAAGAGTGCTCCACTAAGTACAAAAGTACTCTCTTCTTCTCTCTCTACACCAAATCCCTTGGTTCCATCATAACCTCACATAGAGTCTCCTATCACTGCTATGACACAAAACTATTTATCTCCTTCACCCCCCTCTGATATCCAGGTGAAAACCTGCATTTCTGCATGCCTGGCTGATATCTCTACATGGATGTCAGCACACCACTTTAAGCTCAACCCTGACAAGACTGAGCTGCTCTTTTTCTGTGGGAAGTCCACTCCAGGACATCTCCAGCACAGTAGAGGACTGCACATTGCCATCCCAGAGTGCAACAAACCTTGGCAATGCTCAAACCCTACATCCCTACACCTTCTGCCACGTCTGGGCTCCTGACCATCCCAAGCCTTCGGGAAGTCAGCTCCCAATCCAAGCAATCAAACTTCTTCTCCGTGCTGGCTCCTCAATTGTGGAACCAGCTTCCACTGAAGGCTAGAACAGCAGTCTCTACCAATCTTCAGGAAACATCTGAAAACATTCCTCTTGAATAAGTACAGTACTTCAATTAGTTATATTCCACTTGTGCTGTCTTAATGTTTTGTTACCTGTATGATCCTTATGATTGTGGTGGTAATAAACTCCCATTACCTAGTGATTTGGATTTTATTTAGGATTAATCAAATTAAAACACCTCTGGATTAATGATAGATTGTGCAGAGAAACAATAAAACACTCAAAAAGATTCATCAGGTAATGAGAAAACATCCAATCGGGACCACCCTTTCCCAACTGAGATTCCTGGAGTACAAAAAACAGCCTCTACTTAATAAAAGTAAACTTTTTACATAACATTATTCTGTAGTTCCAGCAAGCAAAATCTTTGTATAGGCTACTTGAAATAGGATTTTAAGTAACTTCAACAAAGATTTGGCTGAAACTATATATGGTACAAATTCTAGGCAGAAAGTTCCCTACTGTAGCAAAAGAAACTTGAAATGTATTTTATTTATACTAAATATACTTTAATATATAGTGTTTTGGCATGCATATTTTGAAAGTATACTTCAAATAAACTTAAATATATTGAAACA
Organism: Umbra pygmaea; assembly: GCA_016801145.1. Taxonomy (NCBI): domain Eukaryota; kingdom Metazoa; phylum Chordata; class Actinopteri; order Esociformes; family Umbridae; genus Umbra; species Umbra pygmaea. Next base: position 15,937 of record JACXGM010002210.1, read on the forward strand.
TAAGTGTTCCAGAAGTATAATACTGGAGTATAATTTACATGACAAATTTACTTTTTTTACTTGGGTTGACTTAATTTTACTGCAGTAGAGAAGGCAGTTTTTTTTTACAATGTATTTGTACGTCAAAATGAACTGGCTTTTTGAGGACAGAACAAGCCATGCCTGACATATTCAGATGGCAGGTTTCAGTTGTTCGTTGAATAAAACCTGCTAGCGAGCAGGTTAGATTAACAGAGTAAGTTGCCATTGCAGCTGAAATACTGAACTGGCTTTTTGAAATTGTGAACACAGAGGTTTAATAAACTCTGTGAACTAACTCTGAGTTTTTGCTAAACCCGCTTTCTGAAATACCCCACAGGTCTCCTTGTGAGTTTGTTGTAGCCACTGTACTCTGTGTTTCTTGTTATTGTTGGTTTCCTCTAACAGTGCTTCTAGTATTCACATCTCTGTTGCTTTCGATTGACATCTACCAGGCGTGCACCTATTTGCGCAACTTTCATTTCATTTGTGATATATTTTTCTTAACTTGTGCCTGTGAATTCCAATTAGACCAATATTACTAAAACAAAGTCCCCCAACAGATGTGGGATGGTGAAGGGCGCTCATCCAACCACATGTCGCCGAGCCGGACAATATGTTTTGCACTGCTCATTTAACACAAAAGCCTATAGTCAGATCATGAATGGAATAATTATGCTCACCAATTATAACTCTGTGATTGAATTCCAAGGTGCCCAATCTGCACACGGGGTCGCTGCGAGCACCGTGGCAAGGTAGATAATCAGACTTAACTATCCCAAACTGGGCAGCGCTGTGCTGAAGGCCCAGGCAAAGTTTAGATATGCAGTGGTGAAATTTGAGCTTGCGAGATTACATACAATAATATGCCTTTTGGGTGCAATTAAAGAAGAGATGAATTGAACATTTCTGCATTTGAGTATGCTTCCCTATTAAGGAATGGGATCATGTTAGCAAAGCAAGGATCAGGGAACGTCGATAGCTACTGTTTCTAACTAGGCCATTTGCAATTTATTAACTGTAAGTGAATTAATTTGTTTGCAAGGGGGCATATGCTTTTAACTTAAAATTGTATTTAGCTTTGGGTCATCGTATAAAAGGCAGCTGGAGGATCAGTTATTTATAAGGTTTCGCAGACACATATACAGCCTATTTCTGAATTTTTTTATCTTGATGTAGATCTCAATGGAAAAGTTGTTTTTCCCCAATGTAAAACAGTCTGAGTAAATAATCTTCAGATAGGGTTGTATTGTATTTGCCATGAGGAGCTAATGCAATAGTTTGGAAACATGACGTGGTTGGTGATGTTCTTCCACTGTGGGGAAGTGGCTTGCTAGTGGTATGTCCTGGCATGCGATTTTCAAGCATAGCTGACCAAAGGGCCGTGCATAGACAACTTGGGGGAGCAGGGGCTCAAAATAATTTTTTTTGTACTATTATTATTATTTTAATTAAGGACAAAACACTTGTTGAATCTGAGGAAAAGGGCAGGACCTCAAGCCCCCCCAAGGTTTATCTATGCACGTGCATGGCTAACCCTAACGGCGAGAAAGCGGCACTCACCAGACAGGCCGAATGAAATTATGTAGTCCTACCGATTTCTGGCTCGTTAACTATTGCAAAAATGTATTGTAATGTCATCAGAACATTTATCTGGCTTCTTCTGACGCCCGGATCACACCTGCTGTGTAAAAGCGTTGAGATACACCAGAAGTTCACTAATTTCTAATGGAACACTGCACTTGCCTTACAGCATTGTGCGCAGAAGCAGTTGCAGAGCGTTCAGTGAGTTGCAAGCATTGGATTTATTGAACGTATGCATCAAGTTGTATGTGGAATTGGGAGCAACAGATGAGATTTTAACTTCTGTTGCACAAATATGAGACAATGCATGCAGAAAGGTTTGTGGATTAATGCTGCAATTGTGATCGGTGCGTTATAATGGCCAGCTGCAAACAAACATTTTAGATGCTGGCTGCCACTACTGTGTTGGCGTTGAATGGGCCTTTCCGATTTCTTTAGGGAAGGTTTATTTGTAGGCTGCATGTCAAAAGTATTGCAGTAGATCTACCCCTCAACTTCTCTCCTTATCTGGTTTTGGATGAGGGCCCGTGTCAAAACGGAAGTTGCAGCCGTAGGGTAATTGACTTTAGACACCAGTGTAACCAAGATGTCGGATTTCACCCATTTTCCCCCAACGATGAGTACTGACCATACACAAAATTATGGAACTATCAACTTTACTAATGCAAAGCGGATTAAAGGCTTAACGCAGTCCTGGCATTTAGAATAACTGGCAGAGTATTATCCTGTATACCCACACACCAACAGAAGACATACCAGATGGAGTCCATTTTAAACCAGAAGAAAATCCACAGAATATTGTTTGAATTAAACGAGTGATGACATATTTGACTATTGTATCTAGAAGCTTAATGAAAAAAATATTGTTTTTAGCAATTGGATGTTATGAAAATCGTGTAAAAAAAACTTTGTCTCGGATTGTGAGGAATCACTCAAATGGTTATCTAGCTTAGTTTTCTAGCTTCCACTTGTAAAGAGGAATGATGCAATGCATAGCTGGCAGTGCATACAGAATGTGAGAAAAGCTTTTCATCAAGTCAAACTGAGGCTCCATTTGGATCAATAACAAGGCTCAGAGTTCATAAAAAGCATTAGTGAGTTCAGTTGGCTCGAACATCCCATTGAGACATGTGGGTGGCCTAAGATGCTGCTCAATCACGTCTGCCAACTGTCATGCCAACCGAGCTTAGACTACTAAGAACTCTATAATTTAATATAAGCACCACCATACATGCAATATAGATATGGATGAGGTAAATTGCTTTTAAATTCTTTCAATATATATTTCTTATAGGAATGCAATCACGGCAACACTTAGAGAAATTGTAGAAGACATTATATATTTCTTGGGTTAAAGGGATACTTCACCGATTAGCATTAAGTTTGTACCAGTAGAAACCCGGTAATATTTCAAATGACCATGCTGTCCTCCCTAATATCCCCCTGAAACGAGAAATATCTCTATTGTGTGTCTGGAAAAAATGCCTCCGATGACGCAAAATGACGATGATACAAAATAGTTTTTTTTTAAATACTGTTTTCATTGGTTGGTGTGTTCGACTTATACCCCAACGGTTGGTGATTTGACAATTATACTGACTGTCATTTGCCCTGACTATTTCGGAAAATCAGTGTAAAATGTCATTTGCATAATAATTTAGAATGCAGCGTACAGTATATTATAGTAATTTAGCAACCAACATAATCCTCTGGCTGGCTACAGTTTTACCTCAAAACACAATAACAAAAACGTCCGTATCAGCATTTTGAACAGTAATATTTGTAAAATCACCTGCACTATCATTACAGATATTAAAAGCATCATGTCGATCTAGGAAAAAAAATGCATTGCCTGTCTGAAAAAGATATATATTCATAACCAATCACATTTCTGTTGTCAAGCGGTTGCTTACCATGCATTATCAACAATGCACGGTGCAGCCTATTGACAACAAATGGGTAATGACCAAGGGTTTAGGCTTACATCCGGAAGTTGAAGCAGTTCTGGGTGGATTCTGATGCTACCTGGCTATCACCTTACGTTAGCATTCCATTCATTTCATTCATTTGAGGGGTCACTTTGACAGCAAATAAATTTACATCCTAAGCGTTTAAAGACTATTTGTCCATTAGCAGCCGTTTTTGTGAAAATATGCGAATTATTGTGCCATAACCACGCGACTTACTGTCACACAGTAGAGAATCTACTGTAAAGTCCAAGAGAACTTGCAGGCAATCAGGGGATGTGGAGGCATACAGTCAAAATTACAAAATCTGTGACTTCACGTTCTCTCCATAGGAATGAATGGCAAGGTTTCGTCCATCTTGTATACTGTCATTGGTAATAACATGCAAGTAAATATAGTGAGGTTTGCCATCTCACCGTTAGTATCTTTCTTAAAGCCAGGGGATGGTGACAAACGCGCAAACTGCCTTGAAGTGTATTATTCTGAACGCACAGTGTTGTGCTTTCAGGAAATGTAAACTAAATACATTCTCGTCCAATATAGATGGATGAATGTGGTCTAGACAAATATGCCCATATTTATTAGAATTTTCTGGCAATCTTTTTACTGCTAATATGCTTAGAAAATATCAATTTTGGGGTTTGAGAATCAATACTAATATTGGCTAAGAGTATTGCTTTACATTGTAGTATAATTGTTTTCTCACATCCCTAGGGTGTGGTAGGGGTGGGAAGGGGGGGCAATAGATGCGATGTTGAACAAGGAAAGAGACGTTTCAGCGTGGGTAATGGTACTGGGGACAAGGTAGGGTAGGGGGCGAGGGTAATGGGGAGGAAGAGCCAGGGGCAAAAGACATGGAGGTGGGGATCAAGATAGTACTGACGTTTGTGGAGGGTGGGGGTGTAGAGTGTGGGGAGGGAGTACAGCCAATCTGCTATAGCTGTGGAGGTGCTCATAGTGAAGCATATGGGGGGGGGGGGGGGAGGTTATGAAGCAGGCAGTAGAGGTAAAACAAGTGAGGGAAGAGTTTAGGGTGTCTTATGCAAAAGGTTTGAGGATGTTTCAGGGTCGAGAGGAGGAGGGGACCAGATAGTGTCGGACTGATGAGAGTTGTAGGGAGCAGGTGGACGTACGACGGGTTGAGGTTGTGGGAACGGACACTCAACACACACTCAACACACACTCAACACACACTCAACACACACTCAACACACACTCAACACACACTCAACACACACTCAACACACACTCAACACACAGGATGTGCATAAGAGACAGCTGGTTACATTCATTTTGGGATCAATCAATATTATGGCTAAGATTGAATCTAAAACAGAGGGGATTAGGCTGATAGATATAGCAGCGGAAAGGCACCTGGGTGTGGTATGGCTGACATGAGAAGAGATTCAGGAGGACCTTAAATCAGCCAAGGCAGGACCCATGTATTGGGGGGGATGTAGACATGGTGGTCATACTGTAGCGAAATGCTCAAAGCATGTTGTCTAACAGACAGGAGTTCAAGCAGTTTCTAGTGGATTGTCCTGTTGTGCCTGATGTGTTGTGTATACAGGAATTGTGGCTAAGCCGTCCAACTATAGGCCGACTGCACTGAGATCACACCTCTGTAAGGTGATGGAGAAGATGTTCGTGGAGGTTGGTGGTTTTCATGGAGAGCAGGTAGATCTGTCACAGAGTGGTAATAGGAGGGAGAGGGGTACTATGGACCCTGTGCTGTGCTTGGAGGCAGAGGTCAGAAAGGCACTGGTGATCAGGGAGGATGTGGCGGAACGATGTGGCGGAACGATGTGGCGGAACGATGTGGCGGAACGATGTGGCGGAAAGATGTGGCGGAAAGATGTGGCGGAAAGATGTGGCGGAAAGATGTGGCGGAAAGATGTGGCGGAAAGATGTGGCGGAAAGATGTGGCGGAAAGATGTGGCGGAAAGATGTGGCGGAAAGATGTGGCGGAAAGATACTTTTTGCCTGGCAAAATAGCAGCCAGCAGAAACACAAACTGCTAAGGTGAGTTGTACAAAACCTTTCTTTTTAGTAAACTCTGTGTACACAAACAGTGTCCTCAATGCTCAAGTTCATGTGTACAGCCCCTGGTAATACTTGGAGCAAAGTTCCATGTTGTGTCGAGCCTTCTTAGTGTTTAAAAAACAGCAATTTTGATGCTATCATAGTAGTGCCCCATCACTACTGTTCAAAACGCGATTTGACCAAAACCAAAATTAGGGAAAATCTTAAGTGGTGTTTCTGTCCTAATTATGCTTTTAAACAAAAGTTTGACTCTGGTACATTCAAAAAAGTGGTGATTTTCACAAAGGGGAAGGTGGGTGAGGGGGAGCATGTTAAATTGTATGGGAGGACTTTGGAGGGGGTTGAGGTTCAGGTTTTTGGGTGTAATTCTTTATGCCAGGCTGGCATGGGGTGGGCACATTTAGAAGGTGGTTAAAAGGTGTAAGAAGGTCTTTAATGTGATGCAGGGACAGCCTTGCTGAGGGGAATGTATGTGTCCTTAATTAGATCGGTGGTGAACTACGGGTGTATAGCAAATGGGTCAGCAGCAGTGAGCACTTTGCGGAAGTTGGATAGGGTGTAGGCACAAGGGCTTAGTGTATGCACTGGGGCATTTAGAACGTCTCCGGTTTCAGCACTACAGGTGGAGGTGGGAAACATGCTGTTAGATTTAAGGAGAAGACACTTGTTGGTTAATTACTGGGTGAATTTACAGGAACATGGGGGGTCACACCCTACAAAACAGGTGTTGGTGTGGTGCTAGGAACACAGTGTGAAGAATGTCATGAGCTTTGGGTGGGTAGGGGAAGCACAGGCCAGAGAGGTGGGTTTTAGAGGTGGGGAGTTTAGTCCCACGGTGGATTTGCCTCTGAGGCCTCCTTGGTTGTTGTTGTTGCCTCCAGTGGTGGATCTGGATGTTTTAGAGAGGGTACGGGTGGATAAGGGGAGCGTCCACCTTGGGGATAGGTATCAAGTCTGTGTCATGGTGAACACGGTCGGTTCTAAGGAACCAGAGACGGGTCGGACAGGGTCAGCTTTTATAAACTGGGGAGTGGGTATGTGTGTCACTAACAGGGTTACTGATCACTTGGGGGGTTTCACGGTTGAGCTTATGGCAGTACAGTTTGCATTACGGTGGGTGGAGGAAGTCAAGCCAGACAAGGTGAGGATTTGCACAGACTCACGTGAGGTGTTGTTGGGTAGTTTACAGTCCTTCAAATCCACTAGGAGGCAGGAAATTTAAACAGGGTGTTGGGTAGTTTACAGTCCTTCAAATCCACTAGGAGGCAGGAAATTTAAACAGGGTGTTGAAAGCACAGGATAGGGTGAGGAGGCAGGGGGTGGCCGGGAACGAAGCAGCTGATAAATTGGCTAAGCAGGCTCTGGTAAGGAAGGGGGTGGATGTGGTGGTGTCCTGGAGCAGAGCAGAGGCTAAGGTGATTGTGGGGATGGAGATGAGGAAGGTCTGGCAGGAGCGATGGAATGTGGACACCAAAGGGAGGCACTTGTTTCAGGTACAGGATGTGGTTTGGGAAGAAAGGCAGTTAGGACTAGAGATGTTTCCGATACCATTTTTTCCCTACAGATACCTATCCGATACTTGTACTGTGTGTATCGGCCGATACCGAGTACCGATATCAGTGTGTTAAAAAAAGAAAAAAATCATACTATGCCTGCATGACTGTGATATGATTATCATTGTGGTAAGCACCGCACTTAGCAAATACATGGGGCACACGTCGGAGCTCCAAATGTCTGTGGTAAAGCCTAATTGCATGCAAGTCTTTCAGCATATATGAAATGTGTTCCTTAACTGTCTTATATATTTTTGGTAGTGCAGTTTCTGAGATCTATTTACAAGAAGAAGATTTATGTATATAGCGCCTTTCCATAGCTCAAGGTCGCTTTACATTGTACATTACAATACATTTAGACATAAATTACAGTCACATGGTTACATGTATTCACATAAAACAAAATGCATGTTTAATGTATGTCTTCTACAATCTGGCAAACAGTACCTTGGCTCTCCAAAGGCTCCATTAAATGGCAAAATCCCACATTTCTGACGACAGACAGGGGTTGGTCATCCAGGACAATAAACTCCAAGATTTTGTCGGTTAACTTTGTTGTTTTTTGCCTGTCTTTTGGGAAATTTATTTCGTAGTTTGAAGGCAATTTCCAGACTTTGCTGCTGCAATTCATGCTCTTTAGCGTGACGCGTCTTAAAATGTTTGATTAAGTTGCTGGTGTTTAAATTTGCAACACTCGTGCCACCCCTCGAAATTGTTTGCATATGTTGCATGTTGCCGTCTTACTGGTGGGTACATCCAAAGTACTAAAGTACTGCCAAATTGCGGACATGATGCGCTAATGTTAGCTTCTTTTACAGAGGCGTCAGGTGATCAATTCTTCTTTGCCCCTCTAAAACAGCAGCTGCTGGTGGCAGCACAGCGCAACTGTTTTAAGAGCGGCAAAGAAGAACTGTGTCAAGAGCTAACAGAGCTAATCAGTAAATAGATTCCTATTTCTAATAAATTACGTGGTATCGGATCGGTGCCTGGACTCCAGTACTCGCCGATACCGATGCCAGCATTTGCGGCAGTATCGGAGTCATTTTCGATACTGGTATCGGAATCGGAACAACTCTAGTTAGGACTAAAAAGGAGGAAAGTATAGTTACTAGACCAAGGGTTGGGCACTGTGGATTGCACTACACATTACACATGATTTGGAAACAACCACTTGGGTTGTGTGACTACTGTGGGGTGGTAGAGAAGGTGGATCATGTACTGAAGCAGTGCAGGCACTATGGGAGGGAGGGAGAGGTTGCACCGGGGTCTGAGGACAGCGGGGGTGCACATATTGCGTTTAGAGTCTGTTTTGGGTAGGGGGTGTTCAGGTGCAGTCTTGAGGTGTTTGTGTTCCTTGGGTTGGCAGGGAGAGTCTAGGTCCTCCCTGATGATGGCCCACGCTCAATTACAGTAGGTGGCACTGGCGTTAATGCAACAATGACGTTGAATGCCAACTGCCGTTAAAGCTCACAAAAGGAGCTCCTTGCTGCAGGGCAGCAGTGCCTGGCAAGGCGGAGCTGGAGACGGGAAGAAAAATAGCAGTGGTCTTATTTTTTTACTTTCCTCGGTCACGGGAAGCATATCAGAGCGTAGTGGAGAAATAATAGGAATGCTGTTTGAATGGCAGTCAATGGGGCGCTTCTGCTTTCAACAACGGCAGTGTGTGAATGAGTGAGCCACACTATCGTCACCTAGTCACATTTGTGCCTGGAGGTCTGAATTGGCCATTAGAGACACTTGCTGGTAACTACAGCACAATAAATCTCACTACTGACAGTGATGGAGCGTGAGCAACACGGCAAAAAAAAAACAGTCAGGCAAACTCCCCCAAAAACACAAAAGCGATGTCACCTAGTAACACCATCGTCACGGAGCGAGTGAGGCACATACAAATAACATACATTTGCTCATTTTGCTGGGTGTCAAACCTGAGATTCATTCCCACTGGAAACTGCCACACGCATAGCCATTACATTTCCATGGTTTCACACACCTGGACCTCACTGTCTGAATGCTTACTCTAGTGGAGCTTGGGGACTTAAAGCACTTTGATCCTTATAGGAATTCTCCAACTCAGTTTGATGATTTAGTGACACTTAAAATGAAAACAATAATTTTGTGTTGTGTACTTTTATTAAAAGTCATTGGCATGTTCAATTCAGCTTCTCACATTTTTAAGACATGCTTTATAATACATTTAGTGACCTATTTGAACTTAGCCATTGAGATGGACAGGATTATGGCGTCTTTAATAAAGCCTTGTCCACTCTGTGGACTGCTGGGTTCTTATTGACTGTGCAGGCTGTACACTATGATCCTTCACAGACCAGTGGGTACCGCTGGGTTCTCATTGACTGTGCAGGCTGTACACTATGATCCTTCACAGACCAGTGGGTACTGCTTGGTTCTCATTGACTGTGCAGGCTGTACACTATAATCCTTCACAGACCAGTGGGTACCGCTGGGTTCTCATTGACTGTGCAGGCTGTACACTATGATCCTTCACAGACCAGTGGGTACAGCTGGGTTCTCATTGGCTGTGCAGGCTGTACACTATAATCCTTCACAGACCAGTGGGTACTGCTGGGTTCTCATTGACTGTGCAGGCTGTACACTATAATCCTTCACAGACCAGTGGGTACTGCCATGGCCTGGAATGTAGTCATTAATTTTAGGCAAATGTAATACATACTGGAAATTTGTACTTTCTCGTATATCATGCATTGATGTGGAAGACTAGCACATAAATAAGCAAGAACTTGACCAACATAAAACACAGAGTAAAAGCTAGTCTCAGTCAACAGTGCTCAGCTTCACAGCTTCCACCAGACTGTCTGGTATTAACTACTTAGACCTTAACCCTGCCTACGGTCTAGGACTCTACGGTCTATGACTCACTCAGTGCTCAGCTTCAACGCTTCACCAGACTGTCTGCTATTAACTACTTAGACCTTATCCCTGCCTACGGTCTAGGACTCTACGGTCTATGACTCTACGGGCTATGACTCTACGGGCTATGACTCTCTCAGTGCTCATATGACTATACGGTCTAGGACTCTACGGGCTATGACTCTCTCAGTGCTCAGCTTCAACGCTTCACCAGACTGTCTGCTATTAACTACTTAGACCTTATCCCTGCCTACGGTCTAGGACTCTACGGTCTATGACTCTACGGGCTATGACTCTACGGGCTATGACTCTACGGGCTATGACTCTACGGGCTATGACTCTACGGGCTATGACTCTCTCAGTGCTCATATGACTCTACGGGCTATGACTCTCTCAGTGCTCAGCTTAACCGCTTCCACCAGACTGTCTGCTATTAACTACTTAGACCTTAACCCTGCCTACGGTCTAGGACTCTGGCTGCCCTCTGACTCAATGTTTTTATGTCTCAAAAGTAAAGATTGGCACCAGTCAGAAACGTGCCTAAACCAGTTCATGAGTAACAGCTGGCTAAACAAACCTTCAGACATGCTCTTCGAAGGTATTTTTGCGTAACATCTTCCTACAGGCCAGTGTTCTCCAGAGCTCTTGTAATGGTTGACTAGTGCACCACTACTCTTTTAACAGCCTCACATCTGTAGCTCCTTCACTTATTATTGTCCTCTCTGTGGCTTCTCACAAGTGTCCTTGTTTGAGCACTGAGTTGACGGATGGACTGGTCTAAATCATAAATAACACTGGGGTTTGAGACATCCAAAAAGATTTCAGTTAATTGTTTTTAATATAATTACATTTCACACAAAACGTTCATGCTGTGAAGGAAAGTGAAATAAAATGTAATTTAAGTGGATAAATCTGAGTCATTGCAATGGCAAAATGTGATATATATTAGGGAGTGTAGAGTTTCTAAAGGCACTATATGCAAAAGTTTTATTAACATAGTGGAGACTGGTAAAAAAGAACATTTGACAGTGTGGACATTTTGCCTACTTCTGTCTTAGGGGATATAGTAAACAACTGAGGTTGCACTGCAAAAATTCCTGTCTTAAAAATCTTGTTCCATTGGCAAAAAAGTTTATCTTGTATTCAGGTCAAAAAAATTTAACCATCCTTAAAATAAGCCATTTTTATTTAACAAGCTATATTTGTTTTTACACTTGTTTTCAGTAACTTGTTCCTTAAAATCTTTGTAATTTGTCTTGTTCCACTGGCAGATTATTTTACTTATATCAATCAAGAAATAGCTTGTAAGAAAGCATCTCCATGGATAAATAGCTCTGTCCATGAACTAAAACGAGCAAATAGGGCAGCGGAAAGAAAATGGCGAAAAACTGGACTTGAGGTCCATCTTAGTATCTACAAAAAATCCTTAACAACATACAATAACACTGTACGTGCTGCAAGAAAAAAAAAACTTTTCCAGGATCATTAGTGGAAAAAACCCCAGAATACTATTTTCAACAATAGACAAACTGCTAAACCCTGCCCCTATCCCGAAATGGAAAATTCAAGCCTCTGAAACTAAA
>JACXGM010002210.1:27673-48522 GCA_016801145.1 Umbra pygmaea
GGGGGGGGGGGTGGCGCGCGCGCGTGCGCTGTATCTGTCGCTCCCCGCGTTCGTCAATCATTCACTCTGTGTTTCTCCTCATTTGAATATAGAGGAACTCTCTCTCGATTTGACGGCCGGGCCATAGCGCAGTTTTGCGGATGCAACAGCCTGTCCATTTCAGCCTACTTTCACTTGTTTTAATACGTCCGACCGGCCGTCAAAGTAAAATGTGACGGCCCGTTTGGCCCGGAATGGACCGGCCGTTCGGGAAAACTCCCGATCCTCCCGATGGCCAGTCCGCCCCTGATTGCTACTGAAGACCTGCAAAACATTGTTAGAGAGAGTAAATCTACCACTTGCGCTACCGACCCTATCCCGACGAACCTTCTGAAAAAGGTCTTTAATAGCATCTCATGCCCTTTCCTAAATATTATAAATAAATCCCTAGAATCTGGAGTCTTCCCAAATGCATACAAAACTGCCATTATAAAGCCACTTCTTAAGAAACCACAACTAGACCCTGAGGTACTAAGCAACTATAGAACAATATCAAACATCACCTTTCTAAGTAAGGTGCTTGAGAAAGCAGATTTTCACCAACTAAGCACATTTCTAAATGACAACAACCTTCTAGAAAAGTTTCAGTCAGGTTTTAGAGCAAATCATAGTACAGAAACAGCCCTGACCAAAATAGTAAACAATCTAAGAATTAGCATGGATGCAAACAAAGTCTTGGTGCTAGTCCTCCAAGACCTGAGTGCAGCATTCGACACCATTGATCATGACATTCTACTAGACCGTCTCGAAAACTGGGTTGGCCTCTCAGAAAATGTCCTCAGATGGTTTCAAACCTACATTACAGGCAGAAAATTATTTGTCAGTCTTGGTGACCATGTATCCGAGGAACATGAAGTACTATACATTGTTGCACAAGGAAGCTGTCAGGCTCCACTTTTTTCGTATGCTTCCACTAGGTGATGTCATCAGAGAACACAATGTAAATTTCCACAGCTATGCTGATGACACACAGCTTTACATTTCCGTAGAGCCAGATGACATAGATTCAATAAGCTCACTGTCTAGGTGCCTAATTGCCATAAATAACTGTTAATTTCCTAAAATTAAATGAGGATAAAACAGAAATCCTCCTAGTTGGCCCAAAAGTCAAAAGGGAGAAAATCTGCATGAACCTTGGCAACCTGACTTCCTTGATCAAACCTGAAGTAAGGAGCCTAGGTGTTATCATAGACTCTGACCTATGTTTTACCTCCCATCTTAACAAGATGACCAAAACATCTTACTTTCACCTCAGAAATATTGCTAAAGTAAGACCATTCATAACCCAGAAAGATGCAGAGAAACTAATTCACGCATTTGTCACAACTAGACTGGACTACTGCAACGCCCTCCTTACAGGCCTCCCAAAAAAGTATTTAGATAAGATTTAACTCATCCAAAACTCAGCAATGAGACTCTTAACAAGAACCAAAAGGCGAGATCATATTACTCCAGTTCTGAAATCATTACACTTGGTCCCAGTTTCCCACAGGATTGATTTTAAGGTCCTCCTGCTTGTTTATAAAACACTAAATGGCTCAGGACCAGCCTATTTCACAGACTCTCTAAAATCCTATGTTCCCCAAAGGGCACTCTGATCTTCCACAGCTAACCTGCTAATGATACAAAATTCCACCCACAGAAAAATTGGAGATTCTGCCTTTTTTAAGTATGCTCCAAAACTGTGGAACACAATACCAAAAAATATCAAAGAAGCACCATCGATTGATGTATTCAAAAAGCTGTTGAAAACATATCTTTTCACGATAGCATTTAACTAAGTATATTTCTATTTGACTGCCTGCAAATGTGCTCTATGCTTGTTATGCTTTGAATTTAACTATTTACATTTCTTTGTCTTTTACTGATGTAAATGTTTTTATTGATGCAAATTTCTTCTACTTTATTTGACTTTTATTGATGTAAAGCACTTTGAGCTGCATTCCTTGTATGAAAGGTGCTATATAAATAAAGGTTATTATTATTATTATTATTATTATTATTATTATTGTATTTTTACTTATTTTTGTAGTGTCATTTATTGCAGTGTTGTGTAGCAGTTTTTTATTTAGGGTTAGGTTTACAGGGAAGGTTAGATTTTTGGGGTTGCGGTTAGGGATTAGTGCCAGGAAATAAAAATTGGCAGGAAAAACAGCTATTTTAAGGTGTTCAAGTTTGTTTTTCACCTGAGCAGCACCACTTCTCTTGAAGAACATTGTTATATTCATAGATACAGTTCAGTAGCTCCAGGTATATTATTAAAGGAAATACAATAGCATTATGATAAACACTAATGTTATGGTTTCACAAAGATAAACTGTTAGAAAATCTATGGCTACTGTGATATTGATTGTTTTGTTTAAGATGTCAATAACATAATTTCTGTCTAAAGTAGCCTACAGTCTCTGTCAGTGGAGATTTACATCAAGTAGGTTAGACCAAAAGTTAGCTAACATTAGCAAATAATCTTACCTTGATAGCTGGGTTATGGATTAATGAATAATAATTGTACATTACTTTTTAATATGTAAATTGATTATTTTTCTGTGATGGATTCATTGGAGCACATAATGCTTTGTCACAAACATCAGTCAAAAAATTTGGTTCCTTTTTTACTTTATTATGTGTCTTATAAAAATGTGAGCAAATCTACTTAGTCAAAAATATACATACAGTAATGTTAATATTTGGTTAATTAATAGGGCCCCCCCTGGAAGGTGACCGCCTAGGTTGCCAATGCCTAGAAACGCCCCTGGAACAAATAAGTCTTGTTATTTTTTATAATAATTAACACTTCATATAAATTGATTTCCCCTATATAAATTATATATTTTTTAAACGGTAGGTGGGGGGGCGCCTAGGTTGCATATGCCTAGAAATGTCTCTGGAAAGACTTCCCAGAAGTGTGGCAGCTGTTATAGCCCGAAACAGGGGGCCAACTCCATATTGATGCCCATGGTTTTAGAACTGATGTCCAACAAGCTCATATGGGTAAGATCATAGAAATAGAATAAATATACAACAGCCATTCAAATTCAAAAAAACTAAGCAAAATGTGTACCAATCAATGTTTAGAATACGTACCATTCCATTGCAAAGATTTAGCGGCCTACTTCCGCATTTAAACGATTTGCGGCAAGTCGCGTACTCACTAGTGAGTTTAGCAGCAGGAACGGAGTAGTCAGCTGTGCTAACATATCTCCGTAGACTGCTCTGTTGGTGAAGAAAAAGTGGAGTGCTGGATTCAATTGCTTCATAATTATATTGGTAAATCATCAAAATATATTCAATAAATGCTAATATTACAATACTCTAACTGAAACTCTCAAACTAGTGAGTGCTACACACTCTACGGCCCCACTGATGCTTGTTTTCACTGTGACAACTAACAACATTCGCCATTTTGTTGTGTACCAATCTATTGACCACGCCTAACAGTTTAATGGCATTTCTATTTATTCTATTTCTATGGGTAAGATGGTCATGTATCCACATAATTTTGGCTATTTTGTGTAAGTGTTGAACCAGCCAGAAGTAAAAGGAGGCAGTCTGTAGTCTTGTGCCATAATGATCTTTGAATTGTATTTTCATATGCCTTAAGATTACACCAATAATAACAATTTGGACTTTCTTTCAGTACTCAATGAGCAATATACAGCCAATCTACATTTTTCTTAATGGATAAAGAATTTTTCCATTTTATTTACACATAACACTTCATGATTATTCACAATGGATGAGAATTAAAGTATTCTTCTCAGGAGAATCTTAATTACAACATATACATGACAAAGGACAAAGAAGGTGTTCAGTAAAACTCTAAAGAACACATCCAAGAATATCACATCCATAGAAATGTGGTTTATGTTCAAGCATCTGAAGCTAAGATGACACATTATTATCCATGACACCCACAACCATTATGGATGTTACAAATGTCACAATGCTAAATAATGATACTGACAATGAATGTGAGGAAATCATTGTAGATTATGTAATCTCTCATAGAGAGACTAAACGTCAATTCCATTGCCTTGAAACATATCACAAATTGACAGGTGTTAGCATTGTTAGACTTTTGTGCAGGGAAGGGTCATTTGGTCTGTATGTACACTTGCTGGTAATTTTGAAGAAGGGTGGAGCTCTACAAACCAGTTCCCATATTACCTGTTAACTAAAAGACTGAGATTTCAACTAAGCATCTAAACAGTTTAGAAGACTAAGCAAAATCTTGGTGACTGTTAGCTTTACACAGAAATGTTCCTAAGTTGTGTAAATGTTACACTTCCTGTCCCAGTCACCTTTCCTACCTATATTTAAAAGACCAGTATAAAAGCCTGTTTCTGGTCTGGGATATTTCTCTCTTTTCGGAGAGAAACATAAGCATTGCTTTTCAGGACACAGATCAAATTGAATCATGTCTGTCTAATGAATCATACTGTTGGCTACTGATGACTGAACACTATTTAAATAGCTTCCTGAGTGGAGGTGGTTAGAGATTATATAACAGAGGTACTTGTTTAAGTGGATTAAAGCATCTCAGAAAGGATTCTTCTTGCACCAGCTGCGTGTAAATCCTCTCTTAAGTTGGGGTACAAAGTTCACACTAAATGATACATTGAAATGACTTAGTTTGATACTAAAGCTGTGTCGATGTTTGGTTGCACCACAGACTTAAGGTTCAGTTTAGCTAGTCCACACTAACCAAAATATTGTCGCAGAAAATGACATTTTCACTTTCTGTGGCCAATCAAATGAATGGAGACTTGATGCAGTGTGTGCAAAAAATGGTATCTCGTACCCAATTGTCTGAAAACTTAAAACTGCTCAAATTAATGGCTAAAGTGTGAAAACACAATTTGCTTACAGTTCAGCTTACGTAGCACAAAGTTTGTGGTTTGACTGATCGATTCTGTTTTCCAAAGATGGCTTGTAGACACGAACGGTAATGTCTTTTAAACTATATTTCTAATAAATTGTCTGTACACTTACAAAGTTCTCAATGCTTCGGTTAGCATGTAGGGACTCTCATTATTCTACCGTGGAGTGGTGCCATTTTGAGTCTTGTTAGTGGTCTATAATAGCGATTTATTTTTACTACAAATGTGCCCTCACAACGAGCGTTAAGGTAATTATCAGGTCGCACTTGGGCACAAAAACTGGGCACATTTGATTAGCATGAAAACATATCCCAAAGAACGGTCGACTCGGTAGCAATGTGTTATTAACCACTAGGTTCATTTTGCACTGGAGTTGTCCTTTAAATCACTAAGTGTAAAATCATCTAAGAGTATAATCTGTTTATAAAGCAGATTCCACAGTTAAATGTGATCAATTCACAGCAGGTGTAATAACTTTAAAATTAGTTGTCATCCATATCGTATCGAAAGACAGTGTGTCATACCATTATATCATTTTTTGGCCATATCGACCAGCCCTAGGCTAGGTGTAAGATATGTTGTAACTTATGCCTATGTTGAAAGAATTTCAGATGCCCTTAAATTTTATTATGTAAACTCAAACCTACATTACGTTCAAACTAGGCTAAGTTTTAACTTACATACAGCTGGTGCAACAGGCTGCCTGCAGATCATTTAACTGTGCTTTCTCCACCTTACAGTCTAGTCTAAATGTAAGACAAGTTGTCTTTCCTTCCTACTTTCACCCACACACAAACACACAATATATTTGCTTGGTGCGTCTGGTCTAGCACTTCCGATTCAGCAGTTCAGCTGTTGTAGCAGATAACTGTAAAGAAGTGGATGTTGGTGCTCTAGTGTTTGTGCTCCAGCTATACATCCAGGCCCTTCTGTCTGCTCCCAAAGGAGTCATAATGTCACCTTTGTTTGACTACATAAGAGACATAATAAAATTATAAATTAACAGTTTCGTTATGGAATACAGCTATTCACAATATCATTATCATGTATTGAAAGTGAAACAATCAAATTGTCATTGCTAAGTGAGGATAGGATTTAAATAATGTGAGGTTGATTGTGAAGCTCATTATCAAATGGTGTCCATTCAGTTTTTAAAGCTGCACTCTTAACTTCTATTCATTTCTCGTGTCGGCCCGAATTTTCTGTATATTTTTTATATAGATTTGTTTTTACTAAATACAGGAATAATATAGGGGCAAAATGTGTTATAAGAAGTTGTGTGAAGTGGTTTGTGGAAGTTTAGCAGATGTTAATTGGACATAGAGCATCATTGTTAAGTGTGATGTGTAGTGTGTTGATTGGTGTGTTGCAGGGATCAATGGGTCGGATTGTATTTGTAGCAGTGCTTGCAATTAATGTATGAATTAGACTGAATGCAATAGATGTAACTATAACCTTTGTAGGTAAAGCGTTTTTGTTTGTGTCACGGGACCTTGGAGAGAGGCCGGATTCTGCTGGCCTTAGGGAATGTGGGGTGGGACAGAAACTATTGTTAAACTTACACATTAGAATTAATTGATCAAAAGTCTTGTTAACAATTAAAGAAGGTATTTTGTCAACTTTACATTTTTAGGTAATTTAAATATGCAAGGAAACAGTTGGTCAATAGATCAGATGTTAACAATAATAGAGCCTCATTTTCAGCTTCTATTGATTTGTAATGTATGGTATTAGGAGTAAGTTGTACCGGTATATGTCTATGATACAATGAAGTTGGGTCAATTAAGGAATAATCTGTAAAACTGTGTCATTTTGCAAATGGTCAAGTCATTGAAACTGGGGGCGACTCTACCCCCAGATGGGCTTCGGTGAGTCTATTTTCTATTGGGCCGAAATTAGAATAGAAACTGTACATGGCGTTTTATGGGCATTAGACAGGTTGTCTGTGGTTATCCTTACAGGAAGTGGACAATGAAGTGTAGCCTGTACATATCTTGTGACCAGCAGGAGCACTATGAGAGACTGAGTGAAAGGATACAGAAGGATCTTGACAAGAGACTGAGGGGTCATAATGCTCAAAGCTGTCTGTGTGTTAGTTAATTGTGTTCAATTACTCAACTTCAAATAATGGAGTTTAGAGTTTATTTGTTAGTTAATTGTGTTCAATTACTCAAACTGTAAACTCCATTATTTCAAGCATGGCTCTCTAAGTAGGGACGACAAATAACCAATTTCCAAAAATACACATTTTGTCAATAATATGCATTTGTTGCTAGTTGGATATTTTGAAATGTCAATTTTACAATTTTACTCCATATTTTTCAATTTGATGTTTTTAACTCGTCCTAAAACAATGTTTTTGATTTTCTTTTGTATTTTTTGTAGTTTTCTAAGAAGTTATCATTGGAAGTTAGAATCAGTTTTTAAAAATCGGCTTAGTTGGTTAAATAAATGTGAAATAAATAAATAGTCACAGGCCTCTGTACAGTGAGTTTCCAAAGCTGTGTTTAACCCTATGCTCAGGTAGAGCAGCCATGAGATGCAAGAATCTGCAAACAAAGTTGTTAAATGTCTATGGGGCACAGAATGCAGGACAATGCAAATATCTCTGGAGTTCACCATGTAGGGCTTGTGCAAGTCCGGACTTATCCCCCTCCTACCTAGTCATTTAATGGGTGAAATCTGTCTTTCCCCCTCAGGACTTTGAAGTCTGCTGCTGTGAAAAATGCTGATAAAGGCCTAATAGTGTGACTGCTGGTTAGTTTCCCACTTATCAATTGATCTCAATGTAGAGTTAGCTGCCAGGTGCGATACATCATAGTTGTGCGCCTACATTTCCACAGACTTTATGCATAGTGTTGCGTTTGTTTGTGACAGGTATTTTAATGTATGGTCTGTTTGATACGGACCAACATCAATGTATCCCCTTTCACTGTAGACAGTACTTACATTTACTATTTACTCTTACAGAACTTGTTGAACAACAAAGTATTTTGACATTGATTTATTCGCACACCCTGTAATTTTTTTTGCTCCCATGACCGTTTAACACTGTCAGGGTTGCAAATGAAAGAATAAGTTAAATAAAATTGTTATACACGATCAGCATTAGGAAACATATTGGTTTAATGGAATACACAATTGTAATTATAGTCAGTGATATCTGATATCTGAGACTGAGGCATTTATATATACACAGATGGACATTTTTTCCCAGTTTTCTTTCCTGCTTTATGTCTGGATTATATTTATGCTTTTCATATTTCTCCAAAATTGTCATTTACTACAGTTGAGCGAAATATGCGGCTCTCATAGACTTGTCCGTGTCTGCGATTGGTCCGATGATGCACACACCGCCCCTTTTATGTGAACACGCTCGTCACTAGATTAAGAACTCCTGGGTTGATTTAACTAATTGATAACCACCGTAGTGACATGTCTTATCTAGATTGCAATTGTTAGGTTCTGTGAAGCCAGGTAATGAAAAGAAATGTTGAACTTGCTTCGTAGAATAGGCCCCAGGTGCCTTTTGGTCAACACCAGGCGGGTTCTCATGTGCCTTTTACTGAGAGGTGGCTTCCATTTGGCCACTCTACCATACAGGCTTGATTGGTGAAGTGCTGCAGAGATGGTTCTTTTTCTGGAAGGTTCTCCTCCTCTCCTCACATTGTCATTTGGCGTATTGACACCAGATGCGATGCCCCATGACAGGGTGTATACACAAGGATACAATCCTAGGAAAGTTAATGTCAGGAAATGTGGAAGAGGTGGTGTTCGGAGGCGGATTAGTCAACAACTATGGAATAATTGGCGGAGGCGGAAACTTGGCTCACAAATATGGAGACGGATTCTTCCCTAGATATTGATTGCTTCGGAACTCCTATTCGACTTGATCGTGACTGTGAGGTAACAGGGAAGGCTCAAGGACGTGGCATTTGATTGTATAGAAACCGCTGAGGGTGTAGCAACTTTACGGTAAGAAGACGTGTCTGTCTAGCTGACGGAGTTACTCTCTGTATCGCTTAGGCCCGGCTACCTCCTATGGGAATTCACTCGTTTGTTACGATGGTCTATATACATCCTAAAGCAGCAGCTGATCTAATATTCAAAGTGACACAAGAACTGCAATCTATATCTCCAGTTCCCCCCAATTCTATTATGGGAGATTAACCATTGTAAACTAAAGGGCACATTATTGGGTTTTCATCAGTATATTTCATGCCCCACTCTTGACTTGTGTTATGGCTCTATCAAGGGGGCTTATAAATCTGTTGGTGCACCCCCGCTTGGATCTTCAGATCATAATTTAGTATAACTTTTACTGACCTACAAGACTGTGCTTCAGCATGAGCAAGTTGTGAAGTGTACGGATAAGTTTTGGACTGAGGAAAGATTCCTTCGAGTGTATGACTGGTCAGTGTTCCTGGACTCCTCTGATGACATAAATGAACTTACTGATGTGGTGTGTTGCTATATTACATCCTGTACGAACTCTGATCTCTACCAAGGGAGTAAGAATATTTTCTAATAATAAACCCTGGGTTTCAAATGAATTGAAGAGTCTTTAAAGTCAACGGAGAGCTGCATTTATTAGAAGAGATATAGCAAAGGTGAGAGAGTTGAGGAAAGAGGTAAGGGCTGAAAGTTTAATTACAGGGAAAAAAATAAGCTGTGTCTCAATGTGAAGGCTGCATCCTTTGAAAGCCGCGGACTTCGAAGAATGCAGCCTACATGGTCTTCGGAGGCTGTGAATGTAGCCTTCATTGGATAACCGATTGAGCCACCAGGTGTTCCCAATTACCGCCTAGCAAACGGTGCGAGAGGAGAGCTGCCATCCTATATGACATTTGTTAAATGTCAAGTAACTATGGAGCCTGAATTGCTCATTTTCATTTTTATGTTATGTTACTGGAGGAATTATACACTTTGATATGGTTGACAGTCAGCCTTTCAATTTGAAGGTTTCATCATAATACTGAACTTATGACATCATCGTTAGTGTTGCTAGCAGAATACAGCTACAGGAAGAAGCAAAGCGAGAAGCAGGTCCAATGGGTAGACATGTTTTAACCCTGTTTTGTTTTCACAGTTGGAGCATGAAAATAAAAAACAATAAAAACAAAGAAAAACGTACATTTATATGTGAATTCCTCGGCCACCACGCTATTAACACCAGCTATTTTCTTTGAATACAAATGCGTTGTCACCAGTGCGCTATGAATTCTGGGGGAAGGGTAGGCTGCGAAGTGTCCATTTTTGTATCCTTCATTTGCCCGAGAATATATTGGCCCCATTTGGCGTCGCATTTGAATGACATTCCAAACTGGGGCAGCCTTCGTCTTGCCGCGGTGACGAATGCGGCCTTCGAAAGTTGCAGAGTTTGAATTGAGACAGCCTTCGTAGTACTGCTGTGACGCAATCAGCCTTCAAATGCAGCCTTCGAAGGGTGCAGCCTTCACATTGAGACACAGCTATAGAGACAAAGTAATAAACGAAGAACTGCTTGGAATGGCATGAAAGATGACTGGATGTCATGTGAGGGGTAGTAAGGTAGCCAGTCTGGATGGTTTTAATTCTGACAGTAAATTAGCTGCTAGTTTGAATGATTTTTATTTAAGATTTGATAAACAAGATTTTAATAAACAGATAGACGAGATGAGGTGCAAGACTAAATTCAGTCAAAAATTTACCATTGATGTCAACTTTGTTGTTAAACTGTTTAGGCACACCAATATTAGGAAGAGTCCAGGGGTCCGTTCTTTGTACGTCGCAAACTCAGCTGGCTTTGATTGTTGACGATTTGGCATGATCTTGGATTGTTTGGTTCTTCTGACGCTCATCCTGGACTTGCTGTCATAGCAACAGGTGCGTAAGCTTAAACCTGCTTGGGAGCAGGCTTATTTCATGTAAACAGGATTAGATCACATATTTTGTAAAATTAAATGGGATTCTCTTTGGTCGTTTGTGACATGTTCTACATTAAAAATGTCAATGCAAAATGGCCTGGATCTGTGCATGACTCAAGAATTCTCAGTCCCCTTTATGCACATTATTTGAATGTGGTAATGGAAAAATATAAACATCAAGCTGACTGTATTACATGTATTCTGAGCCTAACAAAAGTGAATTTTTCCATTATTCAGGTGATTAGGACATGATCCAGCTTGGTGACAGGGGCTATGCCTTCACGCAGTATTTCATGACGCCATTCCCTGACCCAAACCCCGACCACAAACCCATTACAACATAGCCCTGTGGTGGAGGTGCAGCCTGATGACCTGCAGCCAGTGTACTTGGACCAATCTAGCGGCAGAGCTGCATGGGACAGAATTGTGGAACACCATTTTTGATTTTTGTTTTGAAAAATGCTTAGCTCCTTGAGTTTTATTTCAATTATTCTTTGTAAAGAAAAGCCAGTGAAAGTAATCTTTTGCCTGCAATAAGAGATATTGTTATGCAATGTCAGCAATAGTACTCTGTGGTGGTGCTGACATTAAGTAATTATGAAATTATATTATGATAATACTGTAACATGGCAACCACTTATGCATTTAATTTGTCTGCTACTTTTTACCAGCCCACTCTCCTGGATTTTACAGACTTTAAGGTATTCCCTTGTGTTTTAATCAAACTTTTAAATTCCTCATAACCTTCAAGTAATAACTGTTGATCTGCTGCGGAAAAGAACTGGGCGTGCTCTTTGGCCATGATGAGCAGCCATTAGCAGTGTTGCTGATCAACATTTTTACTATCTATACATCTCACCTTTTCTGCCAATGCACGTACGCGCAATCATCTCAGATGACTCAATCCAGCTATACAAATCATAAATGGCAGGTGTGTTAAAAAAAAAAAATTAGCCAGATCAGATCAATGATGTATCATTCGATCTCAGATGTATTAAGTGAGGTGTACGAAGAATGGATCCCTTATGAAGGTTTTTCAGGAGGTGGTGGGACGGGCTGTTAAGGGGCTGACACACCAAGCCGATGACCAAACCGTCAATGGGACTAGGGAGACTGTTGCCGTCTGACAGATGCCATTTCTAAAGGTACAGCAACGTCTCTATTTCCTGATAAAATAAACGCAGACGAAGAAGGTATAGAGCATAGAAATGGAATGAATTGAAACCTCATTGAACTGTTTTGTTTAGTCATTGGATTAGTACACAACAAAATGGTGACTGTTGTAAGTTGTCACGGTGACAACACGCGCCAGTGGGGCTGTAAAGTGTGTTGTACTCACAATTTTTCCAGTTAGCCATCTTAAAGTGATATTTAGTTAACTATCAGGCAAGATTATTTAGATCATTTAGACAAGTTATAGATCTGATCTAACTGTATTTTGATGACTTACCAATAGAATTAATGCAATTAAATCCAGCACTCTCCAATTACTCTTCACAACAAGGCAGCACACAGTGCATACACCACCACCTACGGTCAGGCCACAGAGATGTTAGCGCAGGTGACTACTCTGTTGCTTATGCAAAACTAACTAGTGAGTCCGCGACTTGCTGCAAATCGGTGTAATGCGGAAGTAAGCCATTAGAGCTTTGCACTGGAATGGTACTCAACGGAATGGCTGCCCCTCAGACCATTCTGCCACATTGATTTGAATTGAAATAGCATTTCTATTCATTCCATTTATATGGTGTACATTTTCTACCCACAGAACAAAAATATTTAAGGTCTCATGTTTGTTTTGCTATTGGGATGCTAAATTGGAAAAAAAAATGGCATTAAGTATTTACTGAGGAACTTATTTCCTGGTTTATACATGAAGTGATCCTTGTACTGTAGTGTGTTGTAGTCTCTGTGTGGTGTCAAGTAGGGGTGGCACGGTTCATGAAAAAACATCCGAACCATTCGGTTCGCTTGTCCCGGTTCAGTGGGTGTGTGCATCGCACAGTTCGTCGGTACACTGCTAATGTGCACAAACCACTTACTGCCATTATGAACACTTTCAACACCTATGTTAAAACACTTACCATAAATTACATGCGGGATGAGCGTGACAACCTCAACACATGGCAGCTGATTGGACGAACGCGTTACGTGGGTCTGGCTGCTCCCGAATTTCAAAACAGACCCTAATGGCGTTCTGAATACAAGCTCATATTCACCGAACTATGTTTCTAAAAACATTTTAAGCGAGAAACCGGCCAAGTTGCTGAATCTGTTTTTATTTCAGATCAACAAATTGATCGTCAGTTTAAAAGTTGTCCGATTTTGAGATGCCACAAGCGGAGTCGATCGCTCCTCAATGGTGGAGTGTGGAGTGCTGCAAGGTCACGTCACATGTATTTTTGAAAGAGCTACACTGAAGTTGAAAGTTTGATAACAATTGAAATAATTTGGATTTATTATGTAATATTTCAAATTCCGTTTGTGCATGATTACATGATATAACTATCTTTTAATACTGTATCTTAAATTGTTGATAAATAAGCTATATATCATATGCTGGAGTATATTTCTGGAATGTTAATATTAAAAGGAAAAAGAAAAACTAGAACCATACAGAACCGAAAACAGTGACCCTAAAACCGTTTTGTGAACCGTGCCATCCCTAGTGTCAAGTATGTTGTTTTATGTAAACAAACAAATTTCCTTTAAGGGGATAAATAAAATTGACTTGACTTGAAAGCAGCACACAGTAATGTAAATTAACCTGCTTTAGTCATTTGTATTTGAACTGGCTTAGTCAGACAGCCACACACAGTTTAGATAAAATATTTAGCATGTGTAAATTATTAATATTACTGTAACTGATGAATGGACTTGTCAGGACATAATTTATGCAATGTTTCACAACACAGAACTTTACAACTGGAGGGGTCTATGAATCTTTAATAGTATTGATCAAGTAGGAAATGCATTATACAGCAGAGCTGGCAAACATTTACATTTTAGTTATTTTACATTTATTCACCATAACCAGAAAACTGTCATAAGTGCCTTGCTCAAAGAAATCCTGACAATATTCACTGTAGATTCAAACTAGGATTCGAACCAGCGTCCTTCAAGTTACTGGCCTAAAACTCTAAACAGAAGGCTGTCTTGCCTCTGAACCTCACTGAACCTGCTTGCTGCTGGTCACCATTCATCCAAAGTCATCTCTATAATTTAAGGCTAGAAGTGTTTGAGCCATATATGGTTGGCCTCTTGGTGCTGGGGCCAGATGGAGTTTGGGAAGGTGTATATGGAGACTGGTTCAACCATACAGCATGTACACTATGGCTACTGTGGATGGCAGACTCCACATCGAATCAAGATGACACATGTCAGTCACTACAGGACAATGTGCTGCACTCAGACATCACCACCCTGCTTATTCATAGTAGTGTCACCAGAATAAAACCTTCATACACACGATGGTATCAGACATGCTCACATCAATTCTCCCTAAAAGGACTCATTCTGCTCATAAAGACTCTCCACAGTTTTTGGGGTCAGTGAGGGATAAATGCTCAGTTCCAATTCAAGGCCCCAGAAAGCAAAAACAAGCAGAAAGTGTGTGTGTGTGCGAGAGAGAGAAAGAGAGCGAGAGCGTGTGTGTGTGTGTGTGTGTGTGTGAGGGCGTGTGAGAGTGCGCGTGTGTGTGTGTGTGTGTGAGAGAGAGAGTGCATGTGTGTGAGATTCTCTTCCTCACTCTCCTGTCTGCCTGGAGGTGTGAACAGTAGGAGCCCATCCTGAGGCGCAGTATGCTGAAGGCTGTTGCTGGTGACACTCCTCCATGTGGCCTACAGGAATGCGCCACTCGCTCTGTCAATTCTAGACTAGCCATGCTTCCCTCTGAGAAAAGGCTATAGGCTTTCAGTATTTAAAACAAACAGGTCCAAAACTATTTTATTACAACCTTATCAACTTATTAATAAGCTGCAGTAGCATTATATGCTAGGTCATTGCATTGTTCACTAATTTGTTGGGATTGTTTAAATTCTGCATTGTATGTTGTGTCTTTGTATTTTTCTGTATTTGTTTGCTGTACTGCAGAATGCATTGCCTCCTTGTGGCTATTAAAGAGAATCTCTACTCATTCTAATTGACACACTTGGAAGCATCCAAATGTGTTGGTATTCTTTACCATTGAGATGACCCTACACTGGAACCCAAGATATGGTACGCATTATGGTTTGAGGGTCATGGTATGGTACATATTGTGGTACAGTGCAAAACAAATATTGAAAAATGAAAAGTCATTAAAGCTCAGTTTTTAGTTTAATTGGCAAAAGATAACTGCAGCTATAAAAACACATATTGCTCTTGTAATTTCTTTGGCCAGATCAGATTCTGCTGATAGGGCTGCTTGAATAGAGAGGAGGCAGTTTTGTTTCCACAACTGCCTCTGCAACTGAACGACTATGGTCCTTATTTACTGTAGAGCACAGAGTTTTTCAATTGAGTTGCATATTTGGGAAAGTTGTGCACTGTCTATTTAAAATGAAAGCGATTTGGGAAGTGAGACAGTGCAGTTAAAGATCAGATTTTTTGTGTTGGAGAATCTGAGATAGCTAAAGCTATAAACACTTCTTTTTGTTCGAATTAAACAAGAGCGTATATAAAGATGCAAAAGAACCAATACACTCTGAAGTTGACCGAGTTATTTCAAGTGTGCAACACATACGAGCAAACAATTGTTATCCTGACATGTAGCAGACATTTTTCACGAAATGTGCACGTCATGTTATTAGGGGCCAAGCCCCATAGGGGCTGGACCCCTATTGTATCTGTTGGTTTTATTATTATTATTATTATTATTATTTATTATTATTCCCTGATGGACGTCTATGGCAGCCCTATGAACCATACATAGGAAAATGATGAAATTTGGCACACTTGTAGTGATGCTAATGAATAGTAATTGGACAACCTTTTGACCCTCTAGGACCAACTCTATAGCGCCACCACCAGTTCAAAATTTCAACATTGAAATGGTTATAACTTTTGAACCCTTTGATCTAGAGACATGAAACTTAGTACACCGGATTCCACTCATCATGTTGATCGCAACCAATACCTTACATTAAGACCCCACCCATTACAGTAGCGGCCAATTTGAAATGTACAGTATTCCGTTTTTTCGCTACTTCTCCTTCAAATTTTGTCCAATTCTCTCCAAACAAGTGCTCAAATGATCTTCGGACTGACCCGCATTAAAATAACTATCCAGTTTTTTTTATCTCTGTTCAAAAGTTATGGCGTCGCAAACTTAACGAGGTCCACCCAAAATTGGCTAAGAGGCTGTATCTCGGCCAAAGTTTGATCAATCGAAACGAAAATTGGTGCACTTCATCGGAAGCAAGTTCTGAGGTTCCATGCCAAATTTGGGAATAGTGCCACCTACAGGTCATGAGATATGAAAAATTGCTATTTCGGCCAATAACTTTTGAACAGTTTGTCCGAAAATCATAATTGTGGTATCTATGGATTCCTTGCATCATGCCGAATCCGTGGATATCGATTTCGCCACGGTGGGATGTATCGCGTGTTTAAAATTGTGTATAAACTTGTCATTTCAATTCCTTTATTATCCGGGTAAGAGCTGTACTAATCTTTATTAAGCTAGTTTAGCATGTTAACCTGCTTTATTGTGCTTATTCTTACACTGAACCCGCTCCTCTGCAGTGCAATTGTCTGTCCTCTGAGTGGCGCGGTCTGCTAAACCGCGTGTTACTAATCCCGAAAGTTCCCGTTGTGGGTTCGAACCCCGTGTCGGATAAGTATAAAAACGGTGTTGATTCCTGTAATGTTCAAGCGTTGTTCAAATCTATTGCGCTAAAGCAGGTTGTTTTGATTTCATCCGTAAGTACTTCTGTGCCACATTCGTATAAAGTTTTGCACTTGGCTTCATTAATGGAACTTTGGCATCTTGGTAAAAAAATTCTAATTTTGACTCGATTCTCTCTTGAATCTAGTGAATTTTGGCAGCTGCTTAGGTGCGCATCTGCCAGGTGGCGCAACGTGACGAGCGACGGATGCCTGACCCGTAGACGGTGGCTTCGAGTCCTACGTGGGACAACTTTAATATTGCGCGTGAAATTGTAGTTTTGATTCCTTCGTTATCCGGGTAAGAGCTGTAGCAATTTTTCTTATTCTTTGATTAGAAATTAGCTTGTTTTTTTCCTTCGTTCCGCATTCGTTCTCATCGGACCTTCTGTTCATTTCGATTTCATCTGATCTTTACTTCCGAACCTACCTGTTCTTTGCATACGTTCAGATTCTGCTGTTTTTCCTCTTACTGCTCCGCATTGCACTACGGGCCCTTCGGCTGCTTGGACCCTGTATCACTGCTCACAGCTATATTCGTAATTGCTTTCTGTACATGCCTCAGATAAAAAAATAACAGGCAAGACTGACCTTTAGCAATGTTAGAGTCTAGTTTGGTCTGTAAATGAAGAATGATCTTCCCATGATGATACATCACCAGCATTCACCATTGAATGGTCTAGCTCTCCTGGTGTTGAACAAAGTTAGAAAAGTGCCAACAATGATTACATTGACGATTACGATGTGAGCAAAGGCTCATATGCTCACACACACGCACACATGCATACCTGATTTTTTTGAAGAAGCAATAAAAATACAGTAGTTAGTCATTTATTTACAATTCCATGTTTTATGTATTCTCGTTCATGTGCGAACCTGCGAATAGCACCCTGTACGGTAAGGTAGAGTTACGTACCCATGTACCGTTACAGCCCAAGCCCAAACCCTGAAAAACAGCCCCAGACCATTATCCCTCATCCACCATTATTAGTAGCGTCCACATACTTTCGGCTATATAGTACATGTTTTACTAACAAAGAATAACTGGACTTTAAGAAATCCGTCCACCCTTTTAAAGCGAGCGTTATTATTGAAAAAAATTCTAATTAAAGCAAAAGTACAGTAAGTATAAAACCTATTATTTATAGTTGTATATCCCTTGCATGCAATAACACCAGTGTGACTGCAATCTATTGACATCACCACACACCGCTTCGCATCAATACGGTCTGTCAGGGTTGTGTTTCCATAGTTCAGTTTTGTGAATGGGTCTAGCTTAATTAATGGGAAAAAGGGCTGGTGACATTAAGGCAGCGAATAGGCTTTTAGAATTTTGCTTGTGAGAAGGCTAATACTTCTTTCAGAAACACGCTTATATAGATATAAAACCCATTTCTTAATCTTTTGAAAATGTGGAAAAAGTTATTCATATAAGACAAACTTTCTGTACACTATGTAGTGTTTTGTTACACACAAAAGCAACGCCTAAAATTCACAACAGTTATCAAAAATAGACCTGTGATTGCCACAAGTCCTGTTAAAATGGGACAGTAAGAAATTAAATGTTTAAAATCATTGTACCCATTACTATTTTTATGTAATGAAGTGCATTAAAAAAAAAAATTGTCCCGGACAATACTGTAAATGTTTTCCTCCGAGCTAGCCCGGTACAGCGTGCTACCCAGCAGGAAGTTTGTAGATGAGTAAACCCTCCATTTGTGATTGATTAAGGGAGTCTCAGCCTTTAGTCACCTCTTCAGCTAGAGAAATGCATGTTGAATTGGATTTTAAACGGGATCGGCTTGATGCATTATGAAGCGCCGCCCAATGAGTCTGTTGGCATTTTTATGTACATTGGTAGCCATGATGCTTCTGTACACTTCTGAATTTATTCTGCTTACGCCTTAAGTTGTCACATCATAAAAAAAGATGAAATCTGTTCCAGAGGCAGCCATGCATGCCTATGCCATGACATTACCTCCACCTTACACAGATGAGGTGGTATGCTTTGGTTCTCTGAAGTTCTTTTTTTTTACTCAAAATATTTCACTGGGTGATCTCAGTAATTTTTAGCAAATTTTAAGCAAATAATGTACATTTTGTAACTACATTTAACTGGTAATGGTTCCTTCTAATAGAGAAGGTGAAAAACAACATGTTTGGGTGCTGTGTCAGACAATGACTTGTACAATGAATGCTTCCTTTAAAAACATTCCAATTAATTTTTTATAACTGTTCACATTTATAAATTTATCAATTGTGAAAACTAGCTACCGTAGGTTGTGATTTTTGCATAGAAATGAAACAAAAATGGAGTACAATTTATAATTGCAGAATAGCATTGTTGCCATTTAGTCTAGCCATGGCAAACTGAACTTTAACCAATAGCTGAGTAATGGCACTCCTGGATATCCCACAGACGGATACATTTGATTCTTGTCCTGAAGAATTGCCTGGACTGACTTCACACTCATCTCTTTTCTCAAAAGATACATGATAAAATGTCCCCGTCTTGACGCAGTTAGGGGCAAATAAAGTCAAGGGAACCGGCTAACATATTCAACCAGACAGCTGAGCTAGCTCAGCACAAAACACACATTTGTTATCCTATCCTTGTTAGGACTTGAAACTCATGTTGTTTTCTATGCTATAACCTTAGTCTCCCTTAACTTCAATACCTCAATAATGCTAGTGTCTAACTCTAGATATAATGGGCTATGCCTAAACCTGAAAGTTCATTTGTGAGGTTTGTGCAATAAAAAGTAACCCAGTAGTTTTACCCTAAGTCAGAAATCACATTCTTGTAGACTTTGAGTGATGCATAGACCTGCACTAGCAAATTCAGATATTATGCAACAGTTATTCAAGTATTTTGGGTGACATCATCTTGATTTCACTGCAATTAAAGTTAGGCCTATGTTTTAATGACAAGTGTGAGTTTGTACCTGCAAACATTAATGTACCACAGAGTCTTTCAAAAAACTAGGTAGATATCAATTTTTGCTTGACAAAAAATGTTACATGTCTGGACCAAGTAAGGCTATAAAATTTGTGTGTGTGTGTGTGTGTGTGTGTGTGTGTGTGTGTGTGTGTGTGTGTGTGTCAGATGCCATGTTAACAGGGCTCTCAAGTGTCACGAGTCACTCATTTCACTCTTTTGTCACGCACTCCCGCCACACATTGTATTTCTCACGCCGAAAGTTTTTTGTATAATATATATGCGCTCCGCGCTCACTATGGAACCGGCAGGAAATAAGCGCGTCTCCGCTGGATTGTCGAGCCTGCCACTTATCAGGCAATCACAAAAAATGGGCTACACAATAGCCAATCAGAAAATAGCACTATTGTATCTGGGTAAGATTTAATGCAACAACCAATGAAAAAAATCATATCCTGTAAATGTTCACGTGATTCCCACTGGAAACGACTGGAGCTCCAAGCATCAGTTTGAGCACAGAGTAAGTCATGATCTCCAAATTCACAACTTGTTTGATACAAACAATTACAACTTGTTTGTATATGAACTCCCTTTACCTGATCAATTTGGTCTTAAGTAGGGACTTCCCAAAACTCGTGAACTTAGAGTTACTCAGAAAAGTACTTTTTACTCAAGTAAATGTCCACCTCTGCTAGCATGTACAAGATGATCGCGCTTGATGTTCTAGAGCAGGGGTGGACAAACTACGGCCCGCGGGCCAGATGCGGCTCAGCGGGTCTGGCCCACATTGATCTGGCCCACAGTCTACTGACGCTCTTGAGCGTCAAGCGCGATTGTATCGCGATTATCTCGCGAACCGTATTTGCTAGCAACTAAAGCTTGGTACCGTTGGAAAGACGAAGATCAGCCAAAAAGAATGAGTGTTGGCTCATCCATATCAGTTTATCAGAGCCGACAGCTATTGCGCCTCGAAGTCGGTCATGTTTTTTTTACTTTTGCCTTTTTTACTAAACACATTACAGACTAGAGGTGGGAATTGGCAAAAATGTGACGATTCGATAGTATTGCGATATTTGGGCCACGATTCAATATTATTGCGATTCTTAACATATTGCAATACTGCAAGTATTGCGATTCGATTCTGCGATATATTGTGATTCATGTCCCCCATACTATTCAAAGGCATTACAAAAAATGAGGAAAATAAGACTGCAATGTCAC
>JACXGM010002211.1:0-36238 GCA_016801145.1 Umbra pygmaea
CACCACTATACAGGAAGGCTTCATGCACCACTATACAGGAAGGCTTCATTCACCACTATACAGGAAGGCTTCATTCACCACTATACAGGAAGGCTTCATTCACCACTATACAGGAAGGCTTCATTCACCACTATACAGGAAGGCTTCATGCACCACTATACAGGAAGGCTTCATTCACCACTATACAGGAAGGCTTCTGTCACCACTATACAGTAAGGCTTCTGTCATAGTGGCGAAAGAAGCTGTCTTGTACACTGGTGACAGAAGCCTTCCTGTATAGTGGTGACAGAAGCCTTCTTGTATAGTGCCTTCTATCACCATCTTAATTTTGTAGAATTAATATGACACTTCACTGGAACACTGATCCTGCTAGTCCATGACACACCCAGCCAGACAGCAATACATCAATACAGCGAGCAACACAAAAAGCCTCAGCCAGTAGCCAGTCAGAGAAAAAGTCTCACAGCTAGACAGACAGACATCCACATGCACAGCCAGCAACCTAGCGAGACAAACAGACAGCCATGCAGCGAGACAAACAGCGAGACAGATAGAAAGCCAGCCAGTCTTTTAGACAGCCAGCCACACAATCAGTCGGTCAGCCAGCCAAACAGACAGACAGCCACACAGACGGACAGCCACACAGACGGACAGCCACACAGACGGACAGCCAGCCAAACGGACAGCCAGCCAAACGGACAGCCAGCCAAACGGACAGCCAGGCAAACGGACAGCCAGGCAAACGGACAGCCAGGCAAACGGACAGCCAGTCAAACGGACAGCCAGCCAAACGGACCAACATGTCTGCTGTGGGATCATTAGCAGAGAGGGAGCAGAAAACCAACATTGTTGTGAAAATACGCCTTTCTGAAACAGGAATTTGTGTTGTTTAATGTCCTGTCTTGTCTACTCCATGCAGCTTCCTGTGGTGGGATGATAAAAAATGCCACATTGGGTCGTATCGTCTCTCCTGGTTTCCCTGGTAACTACAGCAACAACTTGACATGCCATTGGGTCCTGGAAGCTCCTGAAGGCCACCGGCTTCATGTACACTTTGAGAAGGTTGCATTGGCTGAGGATGATGACAGGTAGAGTACAGAGAGCAAGACAGAAAGGGTTGTCAGGGTCCTACTAATGATTATAAACTTATAAACAAACATAAGCAGTTCAGTCCATTAATATTTGGCAGAAGCACAAACACTATGATTTAGTAGAAGTGGGTGCTGCTACATACCTTTCTTTCCAGTGTATGGTTGAACTAATATATGACGGTGTGTTCAAAACCACTAGGAAAACCATTTTGAATGGTCAACTAACTTGCATTTTGCTGACCAAATCCCTAAATAGCTGCTTTTTCACACCTGAACAGCATTGGGTATCGCGCCTTTCAGCAATTCTGTCAGGCTAACATTAGCTGACCTCTAGTTTCAAGGTTTGTCTTAAACCAAGGCTATGAAATGCAGAAGTTACTGCTCTGGGTCAGTGCTCATGGTTGCCTGGCAATTTGGAGGAGGTATATCCTGTACATAGAAGTGTCTTGATAAATGATTTAAGTCCTTTTGAGTAATGCCATTTCTGGATTTAAATAAAGTATTTCACGTGTGATTGCTGGAAGAGGTCTGTTGGTGCATGCGCTATTAGGACTTGAGGTATCTATTTAATTTGTAGCTAATTAGTTGCCAGTTGAACTAGATATGACAGTTTTACCTCAGGTTGTGAGAATGCCATGCAACACTGGGCAACAACAACTAACTTTGTCATCTATCGCTAAAGGACATGCTTACTAAGCCTACGCGACTAAATCCCATATGTGAGTGACTGGGGGTCAAACTTCAGTGGATTGTGGGATGAAATAAAAGTAATTTAACTGTGTGGGTTTTCAAATAATTAGCTGTATTCCCTCATGCAAAATAATTGAAGGACTACTGAAGCCACTCAGATGCAGGAAGCTGAAATGTAATTTGTGTCTCAAGGCTATGGTGAACCAATGGACCTTTAGGGATGTTGCCTACTGCCAAGTTGTGTAGAATGTCATCGCAGTGCTACAGCCACTGGTCACTGAGCAGCACCTCAGAATTATTCCTCAGTGACAAGTCAACCTGTCCTCGTTCCTCTTCATGTCACAAATTTCTTTCTTTTATATTGTAGGTTCCTTATAAAGAACGGCAACAACATCGACTCCCCTCCGGTTTATGACTCGTATGAGGTGGAGTACCTGCCCAACGAGGGTGTGGTCAGCACTGGCCGCCACCTCTTTATAGAGTTCACCACAGACAGCACCGTCACCTCCACTGGAGCAGCCATCAGATACGAAGGTATTCCAAAAGTCTAACCAATGCTAGCATTCAGCTATTGTTAAGGAAGGACAAAGTGAGGACAGATGGGTTTTACCATTAACAAAAATGCACGTTTGGGGTCAGATGGCTCACTGGTTAGGGAGGCAGACTTGTAGTCGGAAAGTTGCTGGTTTGATTCCTGATTTGCAAAATATTATTGTGTCCTTGAGCAAGGCACTTTACCCTGAGTTGGTTCAGGGGGATGCCTCTGTTAGTTGCTCTGGATAAGAGCATCCACTAAAATGTAAATGATATATGTGTCGCAGCTTTTGCCAAAGGAACGTGCTATGGGCCCTTTGTGAAGTATGGCAACTTCAGCAGCACGGACACAACTTACGGCGTGGGCGCGGTGGTGGAGTTTGCCTGTGACCCCGGCTACACTCTGGAGCAGGGCTCAGTCATCATCGAGTGTTTGGATGTACTAAACCCCCAGTGGAACGAGACTGAGCCAGCCTGCAGGGGTGAGTGCTCATCTCGGTACAAAGCCAGGCCACAGGATTTAATCTGCTCATGTCTGAATAATTCTCCATCGGCAACTGAGTACAATCTAGAAACCCAAGCCACAATAAACCCAGCCTCTCCAGTCTCCATAGGACCCGGGTTAGAGGCATCGGTTGAGAGCAGCGCTTCTGGCAAGCTTGAAGAATTTAGGGCATGTTTGTTCATGTGCTCCTGAGAAGTGCATATTTTTTCTTAATTGGGAAGACGTTTTTTTTTTGAAGATTAATTTCAGTGTATAGACTTTCCCTGTATAGACTTTCCGGGGTGATCACACGAGCAATGACCTCTCTCATTTAAATAACAAGCACCACTGGCATCTGTAAGCGCCAACGCTTCTCTCATCTGATGCTCAATGACTTTTCAATCATAGTTTCAGTAATGCTACATATAATAGGTATTCCCTGTGCAAACTACAAGTTACACACTAAGCTATACAGTCCTCAAAGCCTCATATTATTCTGCCTCTCCCTTATTATCTTTTACCATGTTTTCCTTTTTCTTTTTCTTTCCGCCTCTCTCCTTACACGCAGACATACGCAAACTGACCTCAACACCCCGTGTTTTATCCACTTCCTCTAGCGCATCCCCACGCCACACTGCCCATGATTTTACAGCATTTCAGCAAAGAATGAAATGAAAGGATTCAATTTCTGCTATTCAGGGTCAGAGCCACACTACTGTATTTTTCAGCGTTGGCAGTTTTTAAGGGTTATAGCCCACACCTTTCGCTCTTGAGTTGTCAAGAAGCATGGAAAGTCATTACGAATGGTTTTCTGTTCAGTAGTGATGCTGTTTCATGACCACCCATGAGAATTCCAGGCATTTCAAAACCCCAAGCAGTCCCCATGTACACCAACTGCATAACCAGAGATTATTTCATTCCATTAGCTCATCTGAGAGATTAGATTTTCAATCCCTGATCACAAATTTTTCCTCTTTGCGGAGGGCTTTACTGTGAGAAATCCTACATGCTGTTAAGTTTGAAGTTTGGATTTGACTTTGCGTTTGTTGGTCCCAGCTGTGTGTAGTGGGGAGATGACAGACTCTGCGGGGGTTGTGCTATCTCCAAACTGGCCCGAGGCCTATGACAAGGGCCAGGACTGCATCTGGGGCATCCACGTGGAAGAGGACAAGAGGATCATGCTGGATATCCAAGTGTAAGTGTCAGTTCTCCAGCCTAACAACAGCCGTACAGAGGTCACTGTGCCGTTCAAACCAAGATAATGTCACTTTGGTCACAGCTTACTGTTCCTAATCTTGAAAAATGATTATATTTTAAACAGATTTTTCACCCAACAGCATTGGACAATAGTGTTTTCGATTTGCACACAAAAATATCACACACACATTCAAACACAATCTCTGAATGTAGATTTTTATATTTTAAGGGACAACATTTCTACTCAAGCTGTAGTCAGAAATTAAATCTGTTTTGATCCAGTTCATTGAATATTCAGCCCAGCTTTCTGTACTCTCTGACCAGATTAGCCAGTAAGCCCCAGTGTTCTCCACTTCCCTGGTCTGTCTCAGAGTTGGCTTTGACAATGAATATGCTTTGGCAGAGGGACCATTCTGAGCCACTTACTCTGAACAATGTTAATTCACCACTTATATACCCACACATACACAGATTGACACACACACACACACACACACACACACACACACACACACATGCTAGTACATTCAATAGGTCTGGGCACTTCCAACAGTCCCTGGTGCTCTGTGGATCTTTCCCTGCTGTCTCATAAACAACGCTCTGCCAAGTGAATGGACCTGTTTAGTCGGCCATGATCAGAAAGAAACTGAGCTTCACAGAGCTTCACTGTTATGCTGTGTGTGTCCATATGTGCGTTTGCAATGTTTACTCATCGGCTGTAAAATAGTTTCATATGGATTTCAGGCTATCCACAGAGTATAAAGCTGCTTTACTCCCATGAGATTCACAAGTACATATTTATTCTCATCACATGGAGCATGTTTCTGCCTGAAGCAGCCGAGGGCGGAGCATTACACACTCCTCATTAAGTATGGTGGAACACAACATGTTCGGCAATAACTGTGGCAGAATAGAACATGCTTCTCATTAAGTGTGGTGGAACACAACATGTGCCACAATAAGTATGGCAGAATACAACATGCGTCTCATTACGTATAGTGGAACACAACATGTGCCGCAATAAGTATGGCAGAATACAA
The DNA here is from genome assembly GCA_016801145.1 of Umbra pygmaea. NCBI lineage: Eukaryota > Metazoa > Chordata > Actinopteri > Esociformes > Umbridae > Umbra > Umbra pygmaea. Next base: position 5,037 of record JACXGM010002211.1, read on the forward strand.
CATGCACCTCATTACGTATGGTGGAACACAACGTGCCGCAATAAGTATGGCAGAATACAACATGCGCCTCACTAAGTATGGTGGAACACAACATGTGCCGCAATAGGTATGGCAGAATACAACATGGGCCTCATTAAGTATTGTGGAACACAACATGCTTGTCTTTGTGTAGATCAAACACATTTGAAGTCAACTGTTGTTGATTACTTGATGAACTGTAGAGTTGCCCACAATATGAGGTAAAAGGTGAATTGGACATGGCAAATTAGATGCAGGGGAAAAATAGGGCAAAGAAAAACAAAATCCCAAGGTTAGTTGTGAAATCGAACTGCTGCAACGTATCCCCACTGTTCCTCGTCACATTGAGAGCTGGAACATTGTGGCGGCCATCACCCAGTTGTTACCATCGCATTGCAGAAGCTCCTGGCATCACTTGCCTCATTCCTAGCCATGACAGACCCTCAGTTCAACAGAGCAAAGCCACTCTGTAGGGGTGTGCAAGGCTCCGCTTACATCTGGGCTTATCTCCGTAGGCAGTCAGATCACCTACAACACTGTGCTTTCTAAGTACAGTTTTCACGGCTACCACACAGCTTACCAGCTCAGATGGTACAAATGTAGTCTTGTTATTCCCCTCCACAGAGCACGGAGTCTCTACAGAACCTTAATGCGTTGGCTGCAGAGGCATCATCTGTCACGCTTGTTGAGTACCGGAGTGAACGACCTTTTCTCACATTGTTCACATGAGTGAAAAACAAAGTGTGAATGACAGTGTCACGTTGGGGTGATGTCTGCTCTGCAGGGGCCACGGCAGTGATCTGATACATGACCTTCACATGATACCTCTGGAATGAGGACATTCACATATGCCCATTTTTCATTGATTATTTTTGAAGCGTGCTAATACGGACTGGCTGAAACTGGGCTACTGTAAGATTGGAGAATGGTTTTGCGCATTTCAAGTGTTTCTGGATGAAACTGGAAGACAGAATTCATGAGAGGTAATACTACAATACAACATGGTATAGGAAGAGCAAATTAATTGTATGTCAAACCATTTACAGAAAATATTAATATATATAAAAATCAACAAAACAAAATTGTGTGTAAGTCTGATTCACATAACTGTTAGCATAGAGAAGTATATTTAATTTTAATAGAAGCACTGTGTAGAATTTTGATGGTGAGAACGTATGATCAAAGACGGACCTGCGAATGGCCATTGACAAACACTGTGGAAGCACAATTTTTTTCCTTGTTATAATTTTAGTTAAAAATGGCAAACATAACAAATAAAATAACAAAAATTATTATACTCAATGTTTTTTTATTAAATGTTGTGTAAGTGCATATGAGGGAAAATATATTTAGAATCTTTAAAGAAACATGTCAATTCAAGTTAAGAATCTATATAAATTGGCTGTTCAATTTCTCTGTTTGTAACCCCGACTCTGCTTTGTTCGTGCTGGGGATAGATGGAAAAACAAAACAAACTGTGATATTTGTGTTACGGCATGGCTCTGCAGTGGACAAGAGACAACTCCCTGGACCAGCTCTGTGCTCTGCAGAGCCGGTCCAGTGAAACCCAGATCCGGACCACACTACACCACCACACAGTTTGTTAGACCAATGATCTAGTGCTGCAGTGTGTCATTCAAGGACCTACTGTACAGATTCACCAGGATGACATGAGGTTTGACAAGAAGAGTTCAGCTGCCAATAATCAAGCTGTCTAACTGCATCAAACCCCGTTTACCACACGGTGCCAGCAAAATGTGCACGTTTTGGGACTCTCCATGCCAGGTCAGTTGTCAACGAGGCCCAGTGACATTTCAGCTGGCAGATAGATCTCAGCGGAAGGCCAGCTGTCTGCATAGGGATCCTGCTCTGGTGAACACAGCTAGTGTGACCACTGATCCCGTGGTCAGGCTCGACTGCCCTGTTACTATACTACCTGTGTTAGCTTCTCAGCTCCAGCAAGCACTGGTTGCCTGGCTGAGATATATGGGAGGTGTTATGTTTAATATACCCAATTCCTGAAAAAGAGTCATTTTAAAATTCTATTCACCCTGTACTATATTGAAAACACATATTTAACTCATTATGTGATGATTTACTTCATACATTTTATTTATTTTTGAAAATATACATTCTTTTAATATCTGAATTTAATAGCTGCAACACACTCCAAAAACATTGGGACAGTCGACTGTTTACCACTGTGTAACTTTAACTTTTCATTTAATAACACTTATTAAGCGTTTGGGCACTAAAGTGACCAGTTTGTTCAGTTTAGCAAGCAGCATTTTCCTTCATTCATCCATTATGCATGTCCTCAGCTGTGCAACTATATAGGGCCTTCGTTGTCTTATTTTGTGCTTTATAATGTGCCACACATTCTCAATCGGAGACAGGTCCGTACTGCAGGCAGGCCATGCTACTGAAGCACCCGCACTCTCTGCTTACACAACCATGCACTTGTAATCTGGGCAGAATGTGGTTTAGCGTTGTCCTGCTGTAAAATGCAGGACAACGCTAAACCACGTCTGGATTAGAGGGTGACAATTTTTCGGGACTCGCGCAGTACGGTAGTCATTGTTGGTAATGTGATAGGGACGGATAGACTATTGAAATCAACAGGAGCGGGCGGGAGGGGGAACCTATCAGTTGTAGGAAGGTAGTAACCTTTCAGTTGTTATTCATGTTGATGATTATTATCCTGAAAGGGCATCGGTTCCAGCTGTTATAATAGAGACAGAGGGATATTAAGGCTATAATGGGCCAATGTGTGTGGTTAACTCAGCTGCAAAATGGGGTAAGATCCCTATATTTGGTTTGTCTGAATTCCTGTCAAGTCTACCCAACCGGCACGCACCAAAACTGAAACTCATGCATTGTTGCTACGCCACCTGGGGACAGGGGCGCTGTATGGGGGGAAAGTTAGGACAATTCCAAGGGTCCATGACTGACAAAACATTTGGTAAAAACTACAACAGCTGTGCAGAGGGGGCCCAATTAGATGTTTTGTCATGGGGCACAAAATTCCTGGCAGCGCCCCTGTCTGGGGAAATTAAGTTGTGTGATATCCGACTGTTTAAAAGCATGTAGCTTAATACTAGTTAGGTAGTAGTCGGATGAGTCGAGTCCATTCATGACGTGGATGGAATAAGATGTGTAAAAAAGTGGGTAAACAACGAGAACGCAGGATACTATTTAAAAGATCAGCGACAGAGGAGACAACAGATAGAAGTTAAGATAGGCTACGAATCCAGTCTCTCTCCAGACTCAAAAATGTTGGAAAAAATACATGCTACAGGGGGGCAACAGAGTCTGATATCTTGTTTAGACAACACAGGGAACGAAACGGGAGTGGAACGGGATTCGGGAGGTTTTCTCTTGGGATTTCACAGGACAGGATTTTTTTTGGGGGGCAGTAATGTGATCGGGACATGCCGGGAGTATTTTCGTGAGCTCGAGATGGGATGGGAGCGACAGTTGATTTTCATGTCACTCTCTAATCTGGATGGTAGCATATGTTGCTCCAAAATGTGTACATATCTTTCTGCATTATTGGATTCTTCACAGATGTGCAAGTTACCCATGCCATGGGCACTGACACCCCATAACATGACAGACACTGGCTTTTGGACCGGAAAACACAATGGCTGTTTTGTCCAAATACTATTTGAAATGTGGACTCGTTGAACCACAAAAAACAATTCCACTGTGCTACTGTCCATCTCAGATGAGATCGAGCCCAGAGAAGTCAGCTGCACTTCCTCACAGTGTTGATGTATGGCTCCTGCTTTGCATAGTAAAGCCTTAACTTGCATCTGTGGATGGAGCAGGGAACGTTGACTGACAAAGTTTTCCCAATATTCTTGACATGGCATGGGTAATTTGCAGTGTGCTAATGTGTGTAATGCAATGGCAATAAACTGACTGCAAGTTTCTCATGACTTTTGTATTCAATATTGCTTGTATTTCAGTTTTACCTGAAACTTCTAAACAGCAATATAGCAAAATAATGTCAATCAATATTGAATTTATTTGTGCATATTATACACTTAAATGTGATCAATTCACAGCGGGTGCTATATATTTAAATACATCATCATCCATATCGTATGGAAAAAAATAGTTTTATATTGTAATATCATCTTTTGGACAATCGCCCAGCCCTACCCTGTGCAACTAACAAGTGAAGGCTCATGAATTCATGGGGAAATTGAAAGAAACAGCCACTTGAGGTCACGTGAAGACCAGATGCGATTTCTTTAAGAATACAAGGGAAGCTCGGCTTCCCCTAAAATGTCAAAATATTTATGGTCAAAAATGTACTACTGTGTTAACATTTTATTGACTAAAAACATTCATCTCGAAGACGAGTTTGTTCTGAATCAGCTACATATAGCAGGACGACTGACTCGATTTACTTCTCATACATTCCCGTAGCATCGCCGTGCATTTCCCTGTTGAAACCTGGCATCCATGGACTTCAATGGGGCTGCTTTGAAAAGATATTTTCAGTGCTTTGAAACTAGACCGTCATTGGATAACTGCTGCGATTATGTCTCGCCCACAGACGCTCAGCGTCTCTGGGGGTGAATGGAGGAGTGGGCCTGGACCCTGGGCTTCTGCGTGATGTTTGGAGGGTCTGTCAAAAGACTGCATCTCCTTTTGATTGATAGAGATTCATGTTCAGTCCCAACACAGATTTTGCAAGTGTATTCAAAAGACAAACTGCTGCAACCTACAGTATTTCTTGGTATTTGCTTGGCGAAATTGCTAGCCAATTTTCATCATACATTATACACCACATTCCTTGTTTTAGTTTAGAATTTTTTTTGGAACGTATGCTTAGAATGAGTCAATCCAGTGAAATTTGATGAATTGAGAAAAGTGTCCTGAACAGTTATGGTCACTTTGATTCAGGGAGACTGAGGTCTGAACTTCAAGTCCTGTATTCAGATCAGGACTTGCAGGGTAACAGGGGAAAGCTGTGTGATTACTTGGTGTTCCCTAAAGACATGGAGTTGGACAGTACAATGCCTCAGCTTTACAAACTGTTCTCGTTAATGGCAACAATTGGAGCTACATCTGCAGTTGTAGAAAGGAGCTTCTCATGTTTAAAACAGCTCAAGTCCTACCCCCGTAACACAATGGGCCAAGGCCATTTAAGCAGCCTAGCTCTGCTGGCCATTAAGAGGACACTGGTCAAGTCACTGGAAAAGACGCCTAGTTGGTACGACAGGGTCACAGAGCATTTTCTTGAAAAGGAAATATAAAAAATTGACAATTTTTATGATGTAGGCCGAAAATGAGCTTCCCCTCTTTGAAAGACCAGCAGCCGCTATTGGTGAAGACCCCCTGTTTCAGATAGGGTCCATGTTTTTTTGTGTACAACTGGTTTATAGGATCACTCCAGATGTCTAAATCGTTCTGCTGGTCATATCTTAACATCACAGCCACTAAAAAGAACTTCTCAATGCGTTTTGTAATTCAAACGTGGCCCAAGTTTTAACCCAGTGACGTTTTTACGTTTCAACTTAGATCAAGTGTTATTGAATGGTAATATCCAACCATATATTTTCGAGCCGGAATACAGTGAGGAAGCAATTGGGAAGGCAGAAACTGTATCTGTTGATTCTAGCTACTGCTTTGGAAGTGGCCATCGGTCGAGCGCTGCAGTGGCAACAGAGACAGAAAGGGTGGTGTTGTAAAGAGAGGGACAGGGCTAAAGGTTTGCTTTCAACCACCTCCAGCCAAGAAGTTTGATAGATCATCTGAATAGACCAAGGTGTATTGGAATCTTTCAATTCTAGTATAGGAAAGGAACTGGATAGCATTTTATATGGTACATTGAATTTCTTTGTGTATATAATTGGATGAACGCAGTGTGAAATAAAAAATAATGGCTCACAGAATATTGCTCAGTCTGTACCATTTTGAGCGAGGTAGGTTGTATAACTCTCTGTCAACTTGGTGTGACATAGTGACCAATGTCTCATTAGAGTAGAGGGTGACTGGCTAGCTAGATAAGTAGCTGAACAATGTGCATTGTCTGGGGCTTTGATGCAGTCAGTTGACCCGGTAGTAACGGATTAGCTACCCATCTGGCACATATTCAACCACACAGCTGTCTTTGTATAATTTGGACATTACCATTTGTCAGCCATGTTCACCACGTTACCTATCCTAGTGTTATATCTCTTATACTGCCACTTTACATTTCAAATAATCTACCTCTTTATTTTAGAACATATTTGCACTGAATGTACAGTCTTTTTTATCAAACCCAATACCGCTTTTATGTGTAACATTATACTTGTATGTTTCTACTTTGTGTAACTTCATGTCGCCTTACACTTGGCCAGGTCGCGATTGCAAATGAGAACCTGTTCTCAATCGATTAACCTGGTTAAATAAAGGTGAAATAAAAATAATGTCTTTATGTACCACACGTAAAAAATAATGTCTCACAAAATATTGCAGTCTGTAACATGTTGGGATACAGTAGGTACCCTGCTAGCCAAAAGTTTCGGCCCAGATCCGGCCCGCATCTGGGCCGACACTTCTGGCTAGCTGGGTAGGTGATATTCAGTGTTGGGGAGTAGTTAAGCGACGCTACTAACTTAACTACCTGTGTAGCGTGAGCAAAAGCTACATTGTATTTTGTCGAGCATGTCATGAATGAAGCAGCGCAGCTTCTTCTTATTTATGGAGGACCAAGTCTGCCAAAATAAGAAATAAATAAATAAATAAATATATGCGTCAATAAAAATATTTATACATTAAAATATACATTAAAATATACAAGTATAAAATTATACATTTATTAATCAATATTATTTCCCTATTTATTTTTTTCTGTGATCATTCATTTCTGTATTTATTTATTTTATATTCATTTATTTCCATATTCTTTTATTTCTGTATTTATTTTTTTCCGTATATATTTATTTCCGTATTTCTAAATTCTGGCAAATTTTATATTTTTCTATTTTTATGTATATTTTTATGTATAAATATTTTTATTGATGTATATATTTATTTATTTATTTATTTCTTATTTTGGCAGACTTGGTCCTCCATAATTATTAGATTACAAACAAAATGTGTGCATTATCGCCACCTGTTGTTTAATCACGCGTCTTGCGGCATTGACAATTTAGTGCATTGACAATTTAAGTTCGACATGCCCATGCTATATTATTCATGATGGAGCAAGACATGACTGCAGAATCGGAGGATGGAGAAACAACTAATTACCCATGGCCTTTTGTCCCAAAATTACCCAAGTAAAACCTGAAAGTCTGAGATATTTGAGCATTGTGTGTAATAAAACAATGTTGTATTGCATTGTTTTAAACAGAAACTATTTAAGTTAATACATTCATCAGACACATATTCTGTTATTTATAATATACATCTTATTTATAATATACATTTATAATATATAGCTAGTTTTAGCTAGCTACTTTTTGATAGTAACTTGTAGTGTAGCTAACTACTTTTCAAAAAGGGTAGCTTGACTGTAATTTAACTACAATAACTAACAACTAGCTTGTAGCTTGTTAAACTACGGTTTCAGAGTAGCTTCCCCAACACTGGTGATATTACTCTTGGATGGCTTGTTTATTATTTATTAGTATTTTTAGTTTTTTTACCCATTTTCCTCCCTTCCCAGTTCCCACTCACCCTGCCTTGTCAGCAGCTCCGCAACTTCTTTGACAGATATGTGGGATGGCGAGGGGCGTGCCCATGGTTCATCCAACCACGTGTTTCCATGTTGAATGATCAGTATACTACTAACCAACCAATAGGCAGAAGTTTTCCCCTTAAGACACAGCCCCTTCTCATTTGCATAATGAGGCAGTAATGCATACAGAAATGTAAATATGACAGGTAGAAATAAATAGCGTTGAAGAAATAAATAGGGTAAAAAAATACAAAGGAAGAATAAAACAGACAAAAATATTATAATATACACATAAATACATACATTTAAAAAAAAAGTCATGAATAAATAAAGTTGAAAATTATAACGTACAATAAATAAATAAATAAGGTAATTATTACAAAGGTGAATAAATAAAGAAGCTAATTAAAAGAGATATATACATTAATGTCTCATTGTATAATTTAATTACTGCCTAGATTTATTTATTTACTGTATTTATTGTGCAATTAATTGTATGCTTATTTATTTTTTGAGCATTTATTTATATATATAATTATACAATCTATGATCTGAAAAAAAAAAGGTTATAGGAACGTTATGTTCTAGGAACTGCAAAAATCCCTGCGGTCGGAAAGCGGCTTATGTTTCGAGTATTCCAATTGTGTAATTTAGCGAGTAAGTCTTTTGTTTCTACATTCCCGAGTTACGTGTTGTCTTAGTTTCTTTTGTTTATAGTGTCCGTGCCACCACAAGAGCACAAGTTGTATTTGTTTGTACCGTGTGTATTTCCTGCCGGTTACTTATTTATTTTGCCTTTTTGGGGATTCCTAAATAAATATCCCATGTCTCGCTCACGTTAAACCGCCTCCGGTCTCTCTCCCTAAATCCACACTGCACATCATGACAGATAGACTCCATGTTCATTTTAATACCACTGGTTTGGATTGGGTCAGAGTTGATTTGTTCATGGTTTTTCTCATTGGTCGTGTCCGATTCCCTGTGACCTTACCTTGTCCGTAACTCCTCCACAGGTGTGGGATGGTTGAGGGTGCTCACATGGTTTCTTCAACCACATGTTCCTGAGCCATTCGATTTTTGTCACGATGCTCCTTTAACACAGAAGGCTTTAGTCAGTACACGTGTGGCAGTATTTCACATTCACCAAATATACTTCCACGATAGATCTCAGATGCCCAATCTGCACACAAGGAGTTGCTCTAGAGCGACGTAGCATGGTACATTAATCTGAGTTGTATACTCCCTTATCCTGGGCAGCAGTGCCTTGTGCTGGAGCTCATGACAAAGTTGGACAAGCCGTGACCAGGAGTGAAACGGTGGCCGCTGTAACGTGGATGTCCTGTGAATCTAAGACCACTAGGCCACACGAGGCAGGTCAAATGTATTTGAATTCTATTAATTTAGATAAGTGCTATGGTAGTTTAACTTTTTTTTTTACAAAAGCAACTGATATTCTTGTTGAAACGTTTCAGGCCATCCGACTAAATATACTGTTACAGAGCTTTAAGTAAATTCACTCATTTATTTGAATAGAGTTGTAGGGAGTTTACTCATGAAGTTCACTCTAAATTAAATTTCAGTAACATCCTAAGCCATAAGCTTCAATTTAATGCTACCCGACCTGACTTCAGCTGAGCTCCACTCTAGTCAGGCGTGGCCTGCATGTCAGAAACCCACTGCTCAGAGTAGGAGAAGAGAACACAATGCACATCCAATCAGGTGCAGGAAAAAATAAGCATCAAATAGAAACCCAGCACTTCCTCGACCCTGCAAGGCCTCACCATCTAGTTGGCCATTTATCTGAAATGAGTCCGCTGCTCTGGTGTCGGATGGGAAGTCTGGAGCACTTACTGCTCTCAGAGGGGAGGTGTTACGTGCACCTGTGTGTGGTGTGTGTGTGGTGTGTGTGTGTGTGTGTCTGCGTGGATCTGGTTGCGCAACAGAACAGGAGAGGCTTCTCTGACGCGGGGGCTTAATTTCAGGGTGGGCACACTCCTCCATGTTAATGAGAAGGCTTTCACTCCTCTATTATCATTCATCACTGTGCCTGCTCTCGCAATTACCCAAGAACAGTGTGCATAATGAGAATTGATTAATTAATTTAGTCCAAACTAGGAGGGCTGGCTCTGTGCTCATTAAGACAGCATGCGTCGGGCATGGACAGGATGGCCGGCACATGCCTGTGCATCACACCTGCCTTCACACAATGGCATTTCTATGGTAATAATAATAATACATTGGATTGAAAAGCACATTTCAAGAAACCCAATGACACTGAACAGCAATAGAGACTCAAGAGAACAAGAAAATAACAATGTATATTTTTTATACAACTAAAAGAAAGAAAATTGAGGCCAGGTGGGGATGTGAATGCCACTAATATCAACATCCACACTGGAATTACCTTCTTTTCGTCAAACAGTTGGTTTGTAGATCTATAGAAGTTCAAGAGCTCAAACCAGACAGACTCATACAGGTGGAGGAGAGAGAGACTCATGGTAAAATAACTTATTTAGAACCAATGATTGTGTAAAGGTAAATGTGATTTATATTGATTATTTATTCAGTCATCAGAATATTATCATTTTCAAAAATAAACATTTAGGTTTAGGTCAGTATTTCACCTTTTCACACAGATCTGGGATCCATGGTACTATATGTGATCTGACCACAGGTCAATGGTCAACTATGTGATGCTTTATCCGACTTGATTGGATAAATCCGATTTGTGTATATCAATGAAGAACTCAACAAACTCAGTCCAGTTCAGAGGGTCATCTAGTGGAGGCTCTGGGAATTACATATAGAATACTGACTACCATAATTTGCTAATGTAATAACATATAGAATACTGACTACCATAACTGGCTAATGTAATTACGTACAGAATACTGACCACCATAACTGGCTAATGTAATAAGATGTAGAATACTGGCTAACATATCTGGCTGTTGTAATAACATATAGAATACTGCCTACCATAACTGGCTAATGCAATTACATATAGAATACTGGCTACCATAACTGGCTAATGTAATTACATATAGAATACTGACTACCAAAACTGGTTGTTGTAATAACATATAGAATACTGACTACCATAACTGGCTGTTGTAATAACATATAGAATACTGGCTACCATAACTGGCTAATATAATTACATATAGAATACTGTCTACCATAACTGGCTAATGCAATTAAATATAGAATACTGACTACCATAACTGGCTAATATAATAACATATAGAATACTGACTACCATAATTGGCTAATATAATAACATATCGAATACTGACTACCTTAACTGGCTGTTGTAATAACGTATAGAATACTGACTACCATAACTGGCTAATGTAATAACATATAGAATACTGGCTACCATAACTGGCTGATGTAATATCATATAGAATACTGACTACCAGAACTGGCTAATGTAATAACATATAGAATACTGACTACCATAACTGGCTAATGTAATAACATATAGAATACTGGTTACCATAACTGGCTAATGTAATTACATATAGAACACTGACTACCAATAACTGGCTGTTGTAATAACATATAGAACACTGTTTACCATAACTGGCTAAGGTAATTACATATAGAATACTGACTACCATAACTGGCTGTTGTAATAACATATAGAATACTGACTACCATTACTGGGTAATGTAATAACATTGAGAATACTGACTACCATTACTGGGTAATGTAATAACATATAGAATACTGACTACCATTACTGGCTAATGTAATAACATATAGAATACTGACTACCATAACTGGCTAATGTAATAACATATAGAATACTGACTACCATAACTGGCTAATGTAATTACATATAGAATACTGACTACCATAACTGTCTGTTGTAATAACATATAGAATACTGACTACCAATACTGGCTTATGTAATAACATATAGAATACTGATTACCAAAACTGGCTAATGTAATAACATATAGAATACTGATTACCATAACTGGCTAATGTAATAAGATGTAGAATACTGACTACCATAACTGGCTAATGTAATAACATATAGAATACTGACTACCATAACTGGCTAATGTAATAACATACAAAAAGGCGGGTCAGATAGCTCAGTGGTTAGGGACTCAGACTTGAGCAAGGCACTTTACCCTTAGTTTTTTCAGGGAGATGTTCCTGTTTTCACCAGATAATCTACTAAACGACTAAAATATTAAATGTATAAACGTAACTGGCTAATGTAGTTACGTATAGAATGCTGGTTACCATAGCTGGCAAATGTGTCTGTTTTGCAACTATACGTTCAGTAGGTTACAATACTAAAGGGATGGATCTAGGCTGATGTTGGGAAAAGGAGAATGGAAGAAGAATGTGCCTTCAGCTCTCCTACATTTCCCTCCCTTTCCTCCATCCTGTGGGTTGGCAGCCTGCCCGTACTCAGGGCAGTGTGGTTTGAGCCATGCCCCCGGGTGCACCGGGATTTAGAAAGATTGTCATTAATAAGGCATTTTTCAAATGCTGCCTTGTCCGGGCAGCAGGCCAAAGCCCTGGCCTTTAAAAACCAATACTTAACTTTTTAATTAAAAAGAGAAAGCTAAATAAAACTCATTCCTTTTAATTGTTTCAAAATAACTAAAGTCTTGGTAATGCCGGGGTGAAAGAGATTGAATTTTGCTGTGTTTACATAGCGTTGCACAAGTGTTCACCGTGTCCAGAACAGTCATGGAGGATCTGTCAGCCATGGCTGGTTTTCCATTAAATCTGAGAGAGAAACTCAAACAATGGAACCGACACGTGCTGGCTCTCTGCTCAGAAACTGTCCCACGCTGTCAGACCTGCCCTGCAGAACCAGCCTGCCACGCTGTGGGGGGGCTTTTCTTTCCTCTGCACACAAGCGATCAATGTTCCCTGTTTCTGTTTCTTTACTTGAATTATTATAGGATGAACTTGTGCTGATACATACTGTATATACCAGGCTGTTCTCATGGCGATACGTTCAGAATTGTACAAAATCTTTAGAAACAAAACATTTGTACACGTGTTTCCGGAGGCAGGAAAACGTAAGCCTCATACGTTTACGAAACGTAAAAAAGTCAGTTTAACCTTAACCTCACATTACCCTAACCTTAACCTCACATTACCCTAACCTTAACCTCACATTACCCTGACCTTAACCTCATAATCTAGCATATTATCCCTGAACCAAACGTTCCCCAAGTACTTTAAATTGTAACCTATTGGTCTATTCTTGTAAGTGTTCTGGTAGAATGGAGATTCAATATAAAAAAAACTCACATTTTGTTATATCTGTCTACATAATGTGGCAGAATTTCTATTACGTATGGTTACCCACATATTACCATGAAAATGCATTGCATATAATGTGTCTTTACACTATATTTATATATAATGTATGATAATAGTTATTTGTTTGACAATCAGAAGGTAACATGACTGGTTTCATTCATATTTAGAATTACATGACAATATTTCAAGTGACATTTCCCAGTCTAAATGTGTTAAGAGCTTCCAATTACTCTGATAGCATGTAAACGTGGCAACAGCCTGCCATAGTTCCAGGAGAGCTACACTGTGGGTTCACAGACACTGGTCTGGAGTACGGCTACCCTACACTCTGCTGGGTCTTCTGGGCAACATGCCAGAATTCAACTCTAACTCTAGTTTAAGTTGTCCAACACCTCTGAGATTGAGTTTGTAATTACATTCTGCTCAGATTCTTCCTCAAGCTTTTTCTTTGCATGAAAACAGGGAAATGTGGCATTTCTGTTGAAATCCCACTTTTGGCGACCTTGTTGTGCTTTTGGAGTGGTTACAATTGGCACGAAGCAGCGCTGCTTATTGGTTGTGTGTTTCATTAGCACAGAAACCTGTAAATATGTTTCATATATTTTAATAATGTAAACGTTTAGAGAATAACATTTTCCCTTCTCTCATCATTGTCTACAGCCAACGGTGATCAGTTCTGCTACTGGCAGGGGAGTGAGCTGATCCATGGAGGTCAGAAACCCTCAACCTTATGTCTGGTAGCCCCGAATGGACTGGATCACAAAACCAGAGACAAAACCATTTTATTTAACATTTAGAAACACAGTGCTGATACAGCTATTGTTACATATGGTCAGCATTTGTATTTGAGGTGAATCTCCTGTTGCTCTCTTGTTAAGACCGTGGCACTTGTTATAACAAGAGTGGGTTCAGTTCCCACAGGAGGCCAGTATTTGGAACAGTGAACACATTTTATGATGTATTGCAGTTTTTCTCTAGTAGAACAGCAGGATATTGTGGAAATATTTGCAAAGTTGTGGGGTAGGAGATGGAATAATTTGTTTGACTGCCTTCACCTTTTTTTACTGAAATCCGGATCTTTTTTAAGTCGTTCGGTTAAGAATCTTTCCAGCAATTGAGTCAAAAATGCCTTCAGCACCCAGGACTCCTTAATGTGAAAAAGTAATCATTCTACAGGCCTATGTTTCTCATATCATTTATACCATGGGTGATTAATGCTGTCATTTGTGACCAGTGTTGGGCATAGTTACTTTTAGGATTACTTTTTAGTTACTTGATGAGTTCACAAGTTTTGGGAAGTGGCTAATTAAGACAAAATTATCAGGTAAGTCCCTGTCATAACATTCAAATGTCAATTACTTTCTTTAATTGTCTCAGTGTGTTTGGCTCCTCTAATCAAATCACTATTAAACAGAATTGTTTTTTTACATTCTTCATTAACACCATGTGGACTAACTGTGAAATGAAAGTCCTTATCAACAAATTAAAACAAATTGCAACAAAAGGAATAATACACAGCAACATGCATAATAAAACTAAGAATAAATAAAAAATGATATGGATAACTAAGACAAGAACTATAGTAGGGTTACATATAATATGATTATGTTGTCGTCCAAACAGAAGGAGCTGTCAATGATGTTTTTTTTACTCTATTCAAACATCCCAAGGCAGCTCACAGCTGTGTGTTCCTTTGTTGTCCATGATTTCGAAAACTATCAGACCTCAGTCCTCATCTTGTATTGACGCCTTGCCTGTTTTACTGCTTGTTGGACTTGTAAGTGACCTGATTTGTGTCCGGCTCCTTGAAAAGCAGCAGTTGAGGCATTTAGCAGAGTGTAGATGTTGCCTTTATTATAAGGCTACTGGTTAGGAATATTAGATTTATTCACCGTAGAGACAATGTCATCAACGTGAGTCCTGGAACATTAACCTCTCCATGTTTGTAAAAAGGTCCTGTTTTCCCAATGTTACAATTGGATCTTCTAAGCAAAAGTTCCAGTCTTCATAAAATGATCAGTACCACAGCAACTATTTCTTCATCTTACCTGAGTCTGCTGTCCACTCATGGTATACAGACAGAAACCAAGATGTCCTCATTCAACCATGACTAAGTATAGCATCAAATATTAAATCTTTTATATATATATATATATTTATTTATTACAGGTACAACATTGATGAACAGAAAAAGTTCATAGCTACATTTCTTCCCTGTATGTACTCTGTGTATAACCTTGAATTGTATGAGACCAAGACGGGCACACGAAGAAGAAATTATTATTTTAATCGCATTGTCACATATAAGGGGACTCCTTTTATGTTGTGGCAGTTTGTGTTGTATATGTATTTTCATTGTATTGTTTTAACTGTGTTTATGTTTTGTGTATGCGCCGACCTCTGGGCGCTGGGAGTGTGATGGGCACTTGGTTACTCATTGCGCATGAACGGTGCATGGGTAAATACCCACACCTGTGCGTAATGTGTAATCAAGATGCCTATTTAGTCCCAGCGTTCTGGATGGTCGTTGCAGATTTTTGTGAGTACACTCCTGTCAGAGGAGAGAGAGCGAGCGAGCTTTTGTAAGTTCGTTTCCATCCTGCTGTGCTATGCTGATGTTTCGTACTAACGTTCATGTTTGATTGAGCCTTCACCTCGTTAAGTGTCGTACAATCTGTCTGTTCTCATTGTTCGAACCAGGTGTATGCTATTTATATTATATTTGCGTCAGTGCCGCGTTAGAGCACTTGTATTAATGTATATAGATGTTATGCTGTTCCAATGAGTCGATGTCATCAGCTATTCCTGTGCAGTCCTTTTCAACTCTCTCTACGTTCAATAAACATCAAGAACGCTACTCCCTGCTCTGGTCTCCGTTTCTCTCCACACAATCAACACCAACTGTGACACGCTTCTTCCCAGAACTCCTTAGAAAATACCAACTCCATCTCATGCTCCCAAGCTGATTTAGTTATATCCATGGACTGTTCATCGCACGACATGATCCAGAGTAGACCCGGGAAATCAAAAATGTCTGTAGGGGTGATATAGTCAGCAATGCATCCCAGGGCTGGGTGGGGGGAATGCAAGGAAAGCCATTCAATTGAGAGGAAATTAAATGCCTCAAATGCAAATAGCAGAAAAGGTGAGATGAATGCAGGTTGTGTTTAGCAGCCAGGCTGGGAAAACTGGAAAAGACTCAGTTCATTTAAATCAAAGAATGTTTTAATTCCTTTCCCTTTCCAAAAACAAAAGGCATTGTGGACAACAGATGGGGGGGAATGTATGGTTTTTATCAATGGGGCGGCCCAGGATAGATGCAGAAGAAAATTTGAACTGGCAACAGTACTGGTACCAGATTTTGAGAGTAGATAGTACTACAGGATTACCAGTGTGAGAAGAGGGTGCTGTTGGGAAAGCAGAGCAAACTAAAGCAGAGAGAGAGATGAAGAGGAGCAAGACCTACCTTCTAAACGGCAGCACGGCATGTCTGGGGCATGTAACCAGAATATTTTTTTCTGAAGGTTGGCCGCCCAGTAATAGTATAGGAAATTGAAGGAAGAAATAGCTTGGTTGATTGCCTTGAAAAAGGACTTTGGCAAGAATAACGGTATAGAATTAAAAAGGTACATACATTTAGGCAAACTATTAATTTTCACCGCGTTGATCTTCCCTATCAGTGATAGAGGTAGGTTACCCCACCTCCAGAAATCAGCCTTCATCTGAGTGAAAATTGTGGAGAAATTGGCCGAAAATAAATCTGTTGGTGAGCAAGTCATTTTCACTCCAAGGTTCTTGAAGCTGGAATACTTCAGCTGAAAGGGCAAGTCTGTTTGTTGAAGCCGTAGTGCTGCGGGGTTAATTGGAAAACATTCACTCTTTTGTAGATTTATACCCAGAAAACAAGCTAACATTTTCCAAGACAGAGAGGATAACAGGTAAAGAGGTAGCTGGGTTATGGACATAAAGTAATAGTTAATCTGCATATAAAGACAACTTGTGTTTAATTCCCTCCTGGAGACACCCTGGAAAGTGGGTGAGGCCCGTAAAGCCACTGAAAGGGGATCAATGGCAATAGCAAAGAGCAACGGAGACAGAGGACAACCCTGCCTTGTCCTGTGTTCCAGGGCAAAGTATTCATAATAAATACCATTAGTGCACACATTGGCCTGAGGCGACGCATATAAAGCCTAATCCACGCACAGAGATTGTTACCAAAATTATACTTCCTTAGCGCTGAGAATGCATTTTCCCATTCAATTCTATTGAAAGCCTTTTCTGCATCAAGTTAAACTACATATTCCGGCAAACTGGTCTGAATATTGACAAATGACTGTTAAGCCTGTCTGTTCCTCCAAAATGACCGCTGGGAAAACCCCCTTCAGATGGGTCGCTAAGAATCTAGCTAGCACCTTAATATAAACTTTGAGGAGGCTGAGTGGCCTGTATGAGGAGCAAGCAGTTGGGTCTTTCCCCTTTTTAAGGAGAAATCTAATAGAAGCCTGTGTTAAGGTTGGGGGGAGAAACCCTCAATCCAATGAATCATTATACACAGCTAGACATAGGGGGGCTAGCTGTGGATTAGAAAAATGTAAAGCTCAATGGGGAACCCATCTGGGCCGGGAGCTTTGCTGCTTTGAATAGATTTTATCGAGTCTTCAAGCCAAGAGGGGAGTCAAGGTCATCAGCAACCTCCATGACAACAGTGGGAGTATCTAGCGCATCATAAAACTGAGTCATGTTAGCTGTGTTTGCAGGAGACTCAGACATGTAAATAAAAGGATAAAAAAATGTAATTGATCCCCTCAGGGTCATAAATCATACAGTTTGAAGTATCTTGGATTTGAGGGATCAAACGAGAGGCAGCACGTCGATTTAACTTATGCGCCAGCAGGCGGCTTGCCTTGTCCCTGTGTTCGTAATAGGTGGAGCATGAGTGCAACAGTAAACGTTCCGCCTCATTCGTAGATAAAAGATTAAATTCAGAATGCAAATTTAAACATTGTTTATATAATTCAGGGGATAGCGTCTGAGCATATTTATGATCCAGCTCAAGAATCTCTGTTGAAGGTTTGTCCATTTTAGCCCTACGGTCTTTATTTACGTGTGAGGAATGCGATATGATCACACCTCTTAAATAGGCCTTAAGCATCTCCCATAGAAGAAGAGAGACTGAGTCAACCTGGTTATGATAAAGAAAATGATCAATAGCAGAGGTAATACAGTTACAAAATGTAGCATCGGACAACAGAAGAGAGTTAAATCTCCAGCAAGGCGGAGTACAGGATTTTGGTGAACTTCAGCTGCTACAGGGCCATGATCCAATATTACAATATTTAATCTTATCAAGTCTCATTGATCGTATTCAAAACATCTATCAACAAAAGTATGTTTTTCAATCTCTTACGGATCAGCGTGCCGCCGGTGGGACATTTTTGGCCAAATTCAAAAAAGTTGTATTAGAATCATTGCTTTGACTTGTAATAAAAGTTGAGAAACACATGAATGTAGCTAAAATATTAAATTTACAATAGCTATGACAAGAATAAAAAGCCACATAATAATGTGAAGTGAGCGCATTGTAAATAAACCTGTTCGTTCAGATAATACATCCATGACTCAGCTAATACATCCATGTCACAAAAAACATGTACTTACAGTAAACTATCTTTCTCTGATTCATCATCCAAAGAATCCCATCAATGAAATAGAGCATATATATTGGTATAATCCATTTGTTATGTGAAAACTATCAAAAACTCAATCTAACTTTACCGCAAACCGTATTGTTTACAAACTATCAACACAACTATCACAAACTATTTCCGGACTTTCAACCTTCAAAATAGTTTTCCAGCCGTTGAATTCTATCTGATTCTAAATCCCCAGGCTATCTTGATGTTTGCTGACATCTGATTAATCTTTCTACACTCTGGGAAAGCATAATTACATTACTTTATGTCTGACATAGGCTGCTTCTTTTTACATCCGTGTTGCACTAATTCACCAGAACGGCACTCACTCGATTGACAGTAAATCCATCAAGTCATAACCGAACCATCTGAATTCAACCTAGTTAGACAGCCAATGAGCTGGGCCGTTCAGGCGTGTTTGGTTGATTCTTGTCAGCCAAAAACTACATAAAGTACAAGCCTGCGTACCCGGAATGCACTGCAGAAATTTATGTTGTGTCTTCACGGGCGGTGTTCTAGACGCAAAATATGTTTGTTTTTCGACTTTGTTCATTTTAAAGCTTTTTTAAAATGCCTAAAAGGTCTAAAAGCTTTATCGAGAAAGATAAATATCAGTGTTATCGATGCTTTGGAGGAGATTTGCAGAGAAAGTGACATGGAATGAATGATTGACTCTGTAAGCTACCACAGCTTTGACGCACAGAAGAGATGTTTTTGGAAGGGAAAGATTCTGTTTTAGATTGGCGACTAAAATAAATTATATCTTATTCTAATCCAGTTTTTTCACATTAGATTCATTATTATTATTTATTCATTATTGTATTATTATTGTATTATTGAAAAACTAGCATGTGGTTATATGAAACTTTAGTTCTAATTTGACACTAGGACGTTACTGGTTTCTAAAATTTGTATGAATAGGTGTATTCTGTAAATTAAAACCTTTTTTTGTAACCATATCATGCCATTTGTATGAAGATATGTGTTTTGTTAGAATATAAACTTTTTTGTAACCATATCATGCCATTTGTATGAAGATATGTGTTTTGTTAGAATATAAACTTTTTTGTAACCATATCATGTTTTTATAATTAATCATTATGAAAATGATTAATGTGGATACTTGTGGACACTTGGGCACAATCTTGAAAGACACTTGGGATCCTCTTACAAAATAGTCAATAGCTCCTTCGCTGTTGACTCTATCCTTACATTGGGGGACATGACTAGAATCGTTTCCATGAACCAATCTCAATATATTACTTTTTATTTGCATTTGAAAGATGTAGAAAAAATAAAAGCGTAAACGTATGTATTTTCTTTCATCTTGTGCCGGATTTACTGTGTACATGTATTTCCTTTCAAAAAATATCAAGCATATGTTTCTCCTTGCTCCAGGTCAAGCCTAACAAGAGGTTAACTTTGGTTGTGGTTTTCAGGCAGAATTTCACAATCAGAGACCGATCCTTAAGAGGTTATAAATGTATTTCTAACATTGTAATCCTCAAACTCTATTTCTCTGCCCATGCATGTACTTTAAGTTAAAGTTAGACGCCCACAGCAAAGGTTTGCATTATTGTATAGAAGCTAGCTGTCACTCGCTTTAAACAAGGTCCACCGGGCAATGACAAGGCAATGAAAGGATGAACTAGATATTGTTTGTGCAATAATGGCAGATGTGTAATCCAAACATGTGACAATGCAATGACAACCATAATGAGCAATCAATCAAATTTATTTTATAAAGCCCTTTTTACATCAGCAGCTGTCACAAAGTGCTTTGACAGATTACCACCCTAGAACCCCAAAGAGCAAGGAACAATGTGAAATTGAAGCACAGTGGCTAGGAAAAACTCCCTAGTATGTGAACCTAGGAAGAAACCTAAAGTGGGACCGGGCTCAAAGGGGTAGCTGGTTCTCCTCTGGCTGTGATGGGTGGGGACTTTAAACTGCATGACCTACATTGTTAAGGCCACATTGTTTATTAGTGTACAATCAGGGTCTGTAAGGTTTACGAAACATGGGAACGGGTGACTACAGTCTTTTTTACAGTGTAGAATCAAGAACATCAACAGAATTCAGTGGACGTTGGCAGGGATAAACAGATGAGCTCGTCAAGCAGAAAATGAGATCACCAACACAAGAAATGTGATTGCCAAAACAGCAAGGGGGACTTTGGACAGAGTCAGCAAGGAATTATCAAGCCATGTAGTTCTAAGGGGTTCAGGTCCTCCTAGCATCAACAGGACGCCAGAAACATTAGAATGGGCATACCTTGAATTCAAAACCACAATTTAGAAACCTATAAAATATTTATAACTGGCCATTGTCCTTCCAAACAATGGAACATGCAGTAA
The DNA here is from genome assembly GCA_016801145.1 of Umbra pygmaea. Lineage (NCBI taxonomy): Eukaryota > Metazoa > Chordata > Actinopteri > Esociformes > Umbridae > Umbra > Umbra pygmaea. Next base: position 26,090 of record JACXGM010002211.1, read on the forward strand.
GTGGGGACTAAGAAAGGACATCAGGACCCTAGCCTGCAGCACATAAGTTATTGCAGCATGAAATCTCATACATGTTTATTCACTTCCTTTGGATGGAATCCAAATTTACCAAGGCTAAGGTTTGTGGTGCTGCATAGTCAAGTAAACTGTCCAGTCAACAGACTAGCGATTGATCTATGGGCTTGTACTCTATATTTCTCATATCACAATGTTCAAGAAGAAGAAATGAGTTGCCAAAATGGATTACAACATTGCATATACATGTTTCATTTACATAATTTATTTCTACAACATCTACAGACCTGCTACTTGATACTGACAACTTACATTGTATATGAAAAAAAATACAGATTAGGGTTCTCCAAAAAAGTGAAATTGTCTTTGATCTACGGGACATAAAGGCCTTAGGGGAGCTGCAGCAGTCTGTTGTCAGGGAAAACCAGAAGCAAGATAACTAAATAACTGGATGCATCTGTTTCCGCTGGATGTGGTGGATGGTATGTAGGCACAAGCAAATAACACCAGAAAGTACTATTTCAAGGTGCAAGTGTATTTGATGATTGGGATCCGTGGATATGTCAAAACGGTTAATTCCACAGACTGTCATTCCCCGCCGTCCTACAGGCTTTGGCTGTTCGAGTGCCTGGCCCCAGGGTTATAGTGGGAAAATTGAGATCTAATTTGATTTTGTGTCCGTCCTGCTGACTAGAGGGAGTACTTTGACAGGCTTCACCTCGTTTGACTCACGCCTCCATCTTTGCCGTCCCTGTACTCTAGTTATCATGGAGAGTTAGTTAAGCTCAACATGGTGCTCTGGCAAATTCTGCCTACCCCATGGCTACCATCAGGCACTGTGGGCATCACTCTATTCAATAAGAGCTGCTTAGGTTTAATCTTAAGCAACGGATTGAAACAGGCTGTCACAAATCATCAGCAAGCAGGCAATCACGCACGGACAGACACGAACAGGCGTGCACTGACTGACAGACACACACAGATACACACAGGGACAGGCAGAAATGTATATACACACAGAAACAAACACAGAGCCAAACAAAGATACACACACAGACACGTAAAGTTCTCGTCTTTACCTTCAAGGACATGAAGTAATGTAGATAGAGAGATGCAGAGAGAGAGAGATGCAGGCCCAAAGCAGCCTTGCAGGAGTGAGCCACGCCCCCCCCCCCCCATGGCTTCTTAGAGATGGATTAGACGTGATTTACCGGCAGAGCAATCAGGCAGCAGGATTAATCTGCATGAAGGGGGTTCGTACTGATCATTTAAAAGTCAGTCCCGTGGGCACACATGCTGTATAAAGTTTTGTGTAGTAACTCTGGGAAATCTGGATGCAGAATTTGCGAAAGCAGAGAGACCAATGATTGATGGGTACCACAGGATGGCTCTTACAAACGATTGTGTAGAGAAAGGAACCCCCTGCTTTTAGGTCCTTTCCTACACACGGGCGTTGAATGTTAACACCGCCCATCCGTGGGCCCACACAGGCATCTGCAAAGCTATTCTGACACCGCCTCCAAGGTGCACATTACAAAGACTTCTCTCTGCTCAAATCATCTATGGGGAACTGGAGTTTTTCACTGCTCCCTTTTTCCATTTTTTCTCCTCTTTCTTCGTTTCATGAAAGGTCAGGCTTGGTTCTTGCTCCAGAAATACAGAGGGCAATAAGTCCAAGTTCTGTGTTTGGAAAGGTTAATGCATTCACAAGGAAGGCAGAGGCAGCTGTGCCCCAAAGTCAGGCTGTGTCTGGTTTTATGCATGTGTTGTTATGGTGATGTATTGTACCAATGACCATGGACAGCAGGGCCGATTCAAACCAGTCATTTAATGACAGTATTTATCCAGCCAATGAGTTATTCAGACGATGGACATCCTCCTGCAGCCTCTGACCTTCTTTTCAGCTAGTCACTTTCTTTTATATATAAAATAGGCTGCATGAATGTAATACGTATTTATTTTTAAATTCTATTATTATTTTAGCCATGTGGTGTTTTTCACATTCCAGAACCTTTCCAATCTATCAGTAGCATGCAACAGTTAACAAGTGGACATTATACAGCAATCAAATTTGCCCATGAGGTTAAACTAGTTCCCCCTGAGTGAACAGCAATGAAGAATGGTGTTCTCATTCTATTTTCCTTCAGTAAATACATCTTCCTGTACATATTCATGAGAGAATGCGGGGAGAGAGAAAGGACTGAGCTTTGTTGAGATTCAGCAGAAGCAAATGAATGCTGAATTATTTAGTATTTATTTCACATCCATCCAACGTAAACATAATTTATATTTCTAGAGAAGCCCCGACATTTCCCTGCAAGACACCTCTCACCCTCGCTTACAGTTCTGATAGGAACAGGGAAAATGAAATAATAAATTGGTATAATTTTTCAGACATTACTCTACCACGTGTGCTCTGTCAATGTTTTTCTTTCTTTTTTTATGAGGGCTATATAATATAATGGCTTTTGGTCAGATGTGTGGACTGACTTTCTCCCTCTCCTTGCAGGCTCACTATGGGTAAGAATGACATGTTGACTTTCTACGACGGAGATGATCTAACAGCTAACATCCTGGGCCAGTACAGTGGGACCCGGCCTCGCTTCAAGCTCTACACATCCATGGCTGATGTAACCATCCAGTTCCAGTCGGACCCGGCCACCAACATCTATGGCTACGGCAACGGCTTCGTGGTCCATTTCTTTGGTGAGCCATTATTGGTCTGCTGCAAACTGAACACTGTTTTTCAAGAACTCATAGTTTCTTATTAGTTTTTCTCTGTTTGTTTTCCCTACGTCCAACTCCCCCTGACCCTTTCACCTCCCCCTGACCCGTCCAACTCCCCCTGACCCTGCCTTGTCAGTAACTTCTCAGTAGAGGTAGTATGGTTTGAGGGAGCTCATATGGTTCCTTCTGGCACATGTTGCTGAGCTGTCTCCTCACATTGCTTGTTCAATACAGAGCCTTTAGTAAACCTTCAAGGAAGGATTACACATTCACCAAATACATTCACCAGCCACCTCATTCATTCCAGCTGTATAACTGCTCCTTAAATCAAATACCTAATCAGCCAATCACGTGGCAGCTAGTCAATTTGATCTACTGAAGTTCAAACCAAGCATCAGAATGGGGATGAAATGTGACTTTGAATGTGGCATGGTTGTTGGTGCCAGACAGGCTGGATTCAGAATTTCAGAAAGTGCTGATCTACTGGGATTTTCCCACACAACCATCTCCAGTGTTTACAGAGGATGGTCTGAAAAAAGAAAATGTCCAGTGAGCAGCAGTTCTCTCGGCGAAAATGCCTTGTTAATGGCAAAGGTCAGCAACAGTAACTCAAATTACAACTCGTTTCAACCAAGGTCTGCAGAAGAGCATCTCTGATTGTACAACACATCGAACCTTGAAGCAGATGCGCTACAGCAGCAGAAGACCACCCCTGCCAGCTAAGAATAGGAAACTGAGGCTACAATTTGCACAGACCCACCACAATTGGACAATAGAAGCTTGGAAAAATGCCTGGCCTGATGACTCTCGACGACTCTCTTGCATTTTATCAATGTTTCAGGCTTGTGGTGGTGGTGTATTGGTGTGGGGGATATTTTTGTGACAAAACATTTTGCCTGTTAGTACCAATAGAGGATTGTTTATAGGCCACTGCCTACCTGAGTATTGTTGCTGACCATGTCTATCCCTTTATGACCACAGTGTGACCAATTTCAAATGGTTACTTCAAGTAGGGTAATGCACCATTTCACAAAGCTCACATCATCTCAAACTAGTTTCTTGAACATGACAATGTGCCACGGTACTTAAATCGCCTCCACAGTCACAATATCTCAATCCAATCGAGCACCTTTGGGATGTGGTAGAACAGGAGATTCGCATCATGGGATGTGCAGCTGACAAATCTGCAGAAACTGAATGATGGAATAACATTAATTTGAACCAAAATCTCTGAGCAAGGTTTCCATTTCCTTGTTGAATCTATGCCCCAAAGAATTATCGCAGTTCTGAAGTCAAAAAGGGGTTCAAACAGGTACTAACAAGGTGTACCTAATGAAGTGGCCTGTGAGTGCATACTTAAGTGATAGAAATCACACAGTGGCCCAATCTGCACTCAAGGATTCACTGGAGAGGAACGTAGCAGCAAATTTTTTAATTTACGCTGCCTGTGTTGAACACCTGACCACCGTATCGTAGTTGTCCTGTGAAGCAGCGACTTAGCCCTTAAGACAAGTGGAGCCCCCCTTATAAATAATTTAATGGAAGACTTCCTACAAAATATCTGTATAGAAAACACTAAAACCTATATTCTCTAAAAAGTGTGTCTAAGTTATCCAAACAGTACTCTAAATACAATGTTCTCTATTTAGTAGAGTATTACAGGAAAAATAAGCCAAGAAAATGTTCCTTGGCTGAAAAGATATCCGCCAACAAGATGCAGCTAGCAAACAGTGAGCAGGAGATGAAGGCAGTATAGAAGGGAATGGCGTGCAGAGAGGAGGGCCAGATGGAAGATGAAGAGTCCAGCTTTATAGTATCTGCTGTCCTCTCCCTCGGAGTTGCCGCAGGTGCACAGGATTATGGGGCATCAAATACAAAAACACAATTACGTGGCACGCTTTGTCCACATCAGCGGAGTTGCCGACGCGCTGCCCCCCCCTCCCCCGGGCATGTGTGCCACATAGCAAGAGGAGAAGGGCAGAAGGGACAAAGCCAAGCCACCCGGTGTGCCCCCCTGGCTGACAGTGCTGTGTGCAATCTCTGCAAATTGATGGCATTCTCTTCACACATAGCCACAGGCTAATTCACATGCACAACGAAGCACCCAGTTGCCTGTGATTGTCACTGCTGTGTTGCTGGACTCAATGCTCATTTGTCTGTTTTTATCAAGCGCACAAATCCGTACAGGCTCTAATTGCTGTGGATAAATCTACCTATTTGTAGATTTGATAAGCCTTTATTACTAGAGCTATCAAACAGTCCAATTTCATTTTAAAGTGGGTTTCATGTTCAGATTAATGGATAACCCGTGTGTAGACAAGGGACATTTTTGATAAGGATCAATATATCCTGTTGTCTCCATCTCTTTCTTAACATGGGGGCGTCAGATGGCTTAGTGTTTAGGGAGTCTGACCTGTAGTCAGAAGGTTGCCGGCCCAATTGGGCAAGGCACTTAACACTAAGTTGCTCCAGTGGTATGTACAATGTAGTTACTGTAAGTTTCTCTGAATAAGAGCGTCTGCTAAATGACTAAAATATCATTTTTACACATCCACCCCCTCCCTCTCCACCTGTAATCTCTCCATCGTGCCGTGGCATCTCTCTCTCAGAGGTCCCCAGGAACGACACCTGCTCAGAGCTGCCGGAGATCACAAACGGCTGGAAGAGCACGTCCCATCCGGACTTGATCCACGGAACGGTGGTCACCTACCAGTGTTACCCAGGTTATGAGGTGCAGGGCTCAGAGATCCTCATGTGTCAATGGGACCTGACATGGAGCGGAGACGTGCCTAGCTGTGAGAAAGGTGAGCCGCACACGCCGTGGAACTCAATTTTGCTAAACCCTAAATAAACCCCTCCTTGCACGTTCACCTCCGCTATTTGCACAAGTGGAATTAAAAATTACCAATAGCAGGGAGGTAATTAGACTCTCCAGTGGCCTCTTTCAGCTAGCATGCACCGATGCAGTATCCGCTAGCAAAGTGTAATTAAATAAGGCACCATATTACTTTTCTGCTTCTACAATTTCATAAAAAATAATGGATAGGTGTGCCTAAATAAATGACATGGGCATTTGTCTGATATTGAGTCTAGACACCTATGCTGCATAACAAAATACCTAAATTAATTTTTTATTGTTAATTAGGTTTATGGCATCTGTAGTGGGGAAGCAGTAGTGTAGGGAGGAATTGCCATTTGGCTGGGCATGAGTAAATGTGGCTGGGCCAAATAATAATCCAACCGGAAAAGTTAAATCGTCATGTAAAAAAAAAATTATCCAAAAACACAAAAAATTTCCCTTAACAAAAAAGCTTGCTCATTAAGATAAATCTCATATGTGGTGCAATTAAAATTTTAAATGTCACTTGTCAAAAAAATGCAGATCTTCCAAGTCCAACAATGAATGATACATTACAAAGTATATGAAATGACTTGCCTATATCACGATAGACTTATTCTGAGATGGAGAGACAAGTGAAAAAAATACTTCTGAAATAGAAAACTTAATTGGTAAAATTGTAGTCACAAAATAGCACGTACCTTTCGTCCAACGGCCCAGGGATGTTTTGTAAGGTCGAGATTGGGTAGGCACAGCCTAAACTGAAGTCCTGATGAAACTGCGTTATGAATGTATCTATATATTTGAATACGTTGACATTGATAATTAACCCCTATGTATTGCAGCTGAGAAGGAAGTAATCACGGAGCCGTGAGGCACATTTATCATCTAGAAAATGCTTCTAACTACATAGATAAAGAGCTTCATAACACAACATACCAACGCTATATCAATTATATATTCTCAGTCAGGGAAGGATATCTAATTGAGAAGATATCATTGTGTAGCGATGGTATGATGGTTACAAAGCAACTGAAGTATGACGTTAGAAAACGGCTGTATTTTCTAGACAATATGAACGCACCCAGTACCAACTCTGCGATCGCTTGCTTCACACAGCTGCAATACATAGGCCCTATCTGTTAATTATCCATAGCTCTGAAGTCAAATTGACTTCACATTGAAGAGTCATTGAGACTTTAATTAAGCCTGTGCCTACCCAATCTCGACCTCACCGCATATCCGTGTGACATTCTAATTCATATCAGACCTAATTTAACACTTCCATGGCAAAGCCGCAATCTAAATGCACAACAGGTGGATTCAGAACCACGACCAGCTCCGTAGCCTACGGAAATATGTACAAACAGCTTTGCATAAGATATTAAATAGAAATAGAAAAAATTTACTTTGCATTAAGAAAACAGCCACACACATAGAAACATGTTAGGCCTTTCTGGACTGTGTGGTGGATATGAAATAAAGTGACATTAAGGCACATCATGATTTTGCCAAGTGGTTTTTGTCCTGAGACCAATATCTTTTATGATGACCCTGGTATAACAACTCCCTCTGCCAATCACTGTTTATGATGTCATCACCCTGTGCCCATTCTGAGGAAATTATGGATTTGATCAACTGGTCTCTAAGCGCAACTGACACCATATTCTCAACGAGAAGCGGGGGTTCGGGGGAACCTGACTGCCCTGACGGAACGTATGCAGCTGGCTACACGATGGACGCATGGGCGAGGTGGCGGGTCGTGTGTCTGGCGGCTCTTTCCATGGAGGACGTTGAAGATATCTACCTATTCGGAACCATGATAACAGGTCTTCTGCTGATGGGATTAGGCATTGTTCTGGTTTATCGTGAAATTAAGAAGACGGTGACAGCTGTTCATTGCCCCACAGGGCTGCCCGTCATGATTGAAACAGTGGGCAGAGCCGTTTGCACTCAGACTGTGTCTATAGACCACAAGTTAGTTAACATCACGGAGAAGCTCACAGCTTTGCAAAGGAAAGTGGATCGTTTAGGAGACCAAAATTGACCAAATTGACTCAAGAGGGACCAGACGTGCAGATTGGAATGCGGCTGCTACCCCAAGAAGTCACCACATCTTATCTATTTCAGCTCCCCCACAACCAACCCAATGGCCTTGAACAAGGCACGGGTGGAACAACATATTCTCCCGGACAGCGCTGCAGTGAAATGCTCTTGTTTTTGTTCCCTCCCCCCCATCACTAGACACCTGGTGTTTGACTCTGCCTGGGACAAGACCAAGGCTGCTCCGTATCGACATCCTGCGGACTTGTCACCTTGGGATTGTTGCCAGACACAGAAATCTCCAGGCCTACACACACACATGAACTCTCACACACATACAGATACACCTCCCTCGCCCCCATCTCCCGCCTTTGCAGCTTCATACCTGCCAGCCTGATAAGACGGGTCTCTAGATAGCGCCTATGAAGGCTGCAATCGAGATGGGTGCCTATCTGGCTGGTTTCCCTCATTGCCCTTTTTCCCGCCCCCACCACCCCTGTTGCGAGTCTTGTTCAGAGTGTACTTGACTGTGCTAAAATTGCTGAGGTGTTTTTTTTCATGTTACCACACTGTACCCCTAAAGGGGCATAATATGGGGCTGCCTTTTTTTTCCCCTCATCTTTCCTCATGTAATGCTGTATTGTTTTTCTAATCACTGTCTTCCTGTTCTGTGTACCCGATGTGATGTTTGTATGAACAGGTTGATGGCCAATTTCACTGGTTACTTGTGACTACGTGACAATAAAGTTGAAAGTTAAAGTTGAAGTTCTGCAGAGTGCAAAATCAGGATGTGCTGTTAGCACTACAAAAACTTAAAAAACTAAACGCACACTAAACATAGTCAATTTACCTTAACTTTACCCTAACCTTAACCTCACCTTACCCTAACCTTAACCTTACTACCCTAGCATATTATCTGAACTAATTTGTCGGACTCTGCAGACAGGCACTGGGTGATGACATCATAAACGGTGATTGGCCGAGGCAGTTGTACCAGGGTCATCATAAAAGATATTGGTCTCAGGACAACAACCACTTGGCAAAATCATGAAAGCCGACATGGGCTCAACAGCTGATTGAGGTAGAGATTTTTCTTCATAATCCTCCATTCGTGTATTTTTAAAGAAGTGCAAGCGTGAACTTTGTCTTGCCATAACTTTTAAATAAACGTTGAGTAAAAAAGGAAATTAATGTCAAAAACCTAGTTAGACATACAGTATCATTAAATACAGGGTGGTTGGTGGGTTAATAATTGATTCCAATATAAATTTGGAATCAAATCTTGGAAATTACATTCCAAGAGCCTCATACTGACATGTTTTACATTTCTGATCAGTCAGGCAAGAATACGAACAACAAATCAAATGTTTCATTTATAAAAAAAATGCCAAGCCAATCAGATTGGCTGGCCCAAAACTAACTTTGACTGGGCCAAGGCCCTGCCTGGCCCTGACATGGCTTTGTCATTGTGTGGAAATCACTCACACGTGACCATGGAGGGCAGCATGAGCCAGCGTTTAGGTAAGGGTTGGATTAAAAGTCCCTGTATAATTCTCTGCCTGTTTGCACACGAGGTCAAACATGTTTTTACCAGTGCAAATTTTCTCTTCAGCATTTCTGTCTTTTGTTGGACAGACAGCAGAGACAATTGGGTTGAACAGACATGGTAAAAGCGTGGATTAATTAAGGCCCTAGAATAACCATTCATGCAAGTCAAAGTCACTTTTCCACCCTGCTGGTCACTGGTGCTTCTAGTGACATTCCATGCATTGTGTACTGAGCACAGGGGTCCCATAACTGTCATGTTATACACATTGTCTGTGGCATAACTGCAGCCACAACAGTTTTTTACCTTTATTCAACCAGGTAAGTTGATTAACAATACATTCTCATTTACAGCAATGAACTGGAGGGATTGATGGGGGGGGGTTCAGGACCAAGGGCATTTTGGACAATATTTTTTCTTAACCCAGAGTTTTAAGGATTCCTACAGAATTCTCCCGTAGAGGGCCACTACTGTCCTAGTGCGTGTGGTCTGATCTGGCTGATGTTGTTACTCCAGCTCTCCCCTTCACATGAAATTACTCATTCTGCACTGGTCTATTGAACATGTTTACAGAAACAGGAGTATGGGATCTCCACCATTCCACTACATCTCTACATCAAACTGTTTGTTTGTTTTTTTTGGTTTGTGTGTATGCGTGTGTGTATGTGTATGCGTGTGTGCGTGTGTGTGTGCGTGTGTGTGCGCTTGGGTGTGTGTGTGTGTCTGCGTGTGTGTGTGTCTGCGTGTGTGTGTGCGTGCATGTGTGTTGGTTAACAGATCGGATTAGGACCAGAAGTCTTCACAAGGATATTTGACAAAAATGCCCATATCAGGACCTTTTGCAAGGTCCCCATAAGGACAAAGTCAATTCATGACTTAAGGGTTATGTTTAGAGCCAAGGCTACAATTAGGTTTAGCGTTTCAATTAGGTTAGGGCTAGTTTAAGGTAAGGGATAGGTTAAGGTTAGGATTAGGACTA
>JACXGM010002211.1:36338-48428 GCA_016801145.1 Umbra pygmaea
TTTGTGTTTTTTTTTTTGTGTGTGTGTGTGTGTGTGTGTGTGTGTGTGTGTGTGTGTGTGTGTGTGTGTGTGTGTGTGTGTGTGTGTGTGTGTGTGTGTGTGTGTGTGTGTCTGTGGGTGTCTGTCTGTGTGTGTGTGTGTAAATGTTTTGGCCTGCCTTAATCCCCTTATAATTGGGGAGTGGTTTCTGTGTGTCAATATCATGGTGTCACTGGAATTGTGACAGTACTGCATCCCCCAGAAACATCACATGTATCTACAGCCCCCAAAGACACAGCACAGGGTTCTACAGTCCCTGCTGGCCACCTGACTATGCCATTAGCAGGTCTGAACTAGCCGTGGATAAAGTCTGTGTGTATATCTTCCTCTCTACCCTAACCCTAACCCTTTGTGTGGGGGTGTTGGTGGCACTGCAGTGGGTCAGGCAAAACTTGCTTTGTTTCAAAAGACAATTGATAATCATTAATGTAAACCTTTCTTAGCATAACATTCTCCTTCATTGCCTGAACAATCATCAGATAAGAGCTCAGCATCTCAACATTTCCTAGAAATAATAAACTGTTATTTAACTCACCAGAGCTAAATGCTATGCAGGCTATTCATTTTAAGGGCCATGTGGTTTTAAAAACACTACTACACTATTGCATCATGCCATGTTGAAGCAGAAATGTTAACAACATTAATGAATGGTGTACTAGTCTGAAAGTATTTGCTGGCTGTAATAATGTGTGATGTGGGCCAACTGGTGAACAGAGAACTAACATGGTTTAAGCGCCACCTACAGGTGATGGGACATATTGCATAAAGCAACATCACGTTTCAAGTTTGTCACATGTACAGAAAACCGCAGATACAGTGAAAATATGATGCCCCGGGTTCAACAATGCAGTGACAAATGAAAGCATAAATAATAAACATAAATAAGTAATAACATGCATACAGCAACATTAAAACAGTAACTTTAATACAGGTACGAGGCTACAGAAACATTAGTACAGAAACATGCATAAAGCAACATCAATACAGCAACAATAATACAGCTAGTTTTGACATGCAAACAGCGACAACAGGAATTGTACTTATACTATATTTAATAACTCATAAACAGTTTTGAAATGCCCAATGTGTTTTATACTTTTCCCAAGTTAAAGTAATTGATATCAAAGTCAGATTGTCACAGTTAAATAACCATAGTTTTGTGTGAGTTCAACCACAAATGTAGCATATTCTCCAATGTGTTACATTGCAGTACCAACATATGATACTGTATTTCCGTGTACCATAATCAATTACTGTTTATTTAATGAAACAAAATGGGAGTTGAAAGAACACAGCTGATTGGCTGGTAGGATGGAGTATGTACATGTCTATCTATGCCACCTCTTACACAAACATATAGTAATTGTTTTGGTAGAATATGTTGAACGTTGTAAAAACATTGTAAATTATTGCAATCCACAAAGTGTTCACATTATTCATAAGGTTCTACCAAAATAATAAAGGGTGTCAATATCCAGCCTTTTTCTTTTGTTACCTAGAAAGGCAGATATTAGATTATTAGTTAAAGTAAGGCATTTGTTGTAGGGTATGATTTGTTTAGTAATTACGTGTTGTAACACTCAGTAATGTGTCATCCTGTAATGCCTGTGAACAGTGATGACGTGTCGGGACCCAGGGAATGTGCAGCACGGCCGGAGGGTGGTGACTGGGTCGCGCTTCATGGTGGGCTCCACAGTGCAGTATGTGTGTAATAAGGGATACTCACTCTCTGGAAGCGCATTACTCACCTGCTACAACAGAGACTCATCCAACCCCAAGTGGAGCGACAAGCTGCCCAAGTGTAACCGTAAGTCAGAAAACTATATCGCACCTTCTGTTGATTTCTCCTCTATTCTATGTATTTATACAGTAACAGTTATGAGTCTGTTCTTGTTCCTTTAAAAGATTCTAACAAGATGTAGCCTGAGAGAACCTGGTTGCTTCTTTCATTCACCCTCATTTAGATGGTTTCCAATAGAATCTATGAGCTGTCAGTCTGACTGTGATTATATCTGCCTCTGATAAAAGCTAGTCTTGGTGAAAGATCCATTGACAGGACGATGATATGTGACTCTGCAATCAGCGAATATTAGCAGAAGAACCTGCTGATGAAAATTAAACAGGGTGCTTGTTTCTTTCATATGTAGGAAACAGGTGCATGATCAATATTACACATGTAGTAGGAGCTGGCGGGCAGCACAGTGGTAACTGGAAGCATTCCTCGCTGTAGCAAGTAATTATGCAGGCAGAAAACTGTCCTGAGTAAATGACATCACAAGCTGAGGTGAGCTGAGGTACTGAGCCTGCTTGTCCCCCACAGTGTGAGGGGATTGTTGATGGCCTTGTGCCCGTGTCAGACTCATTACTTTGCAAAGCAGGAAAACAGGGCCCGGCAGCTGCTCGGTGTACATGTTGCTGTATGTTTATTGATTTTGGACATGTAATGTCATACTTTTGATAATGGCGTTTTTGGCCTTTAAAAAACAACAACATTGAAACACCAATATGTAACAGCCTGCATATGTTTCTGACTTTAAAATGCCCCATAATATGGTTAAATTAGAAATATTTTAATAATGGTGACATATTTCATGTCCTCATGTAGAAAAGAGACATGTTTTGGCGAATGTTACAGTAGTGGGAATGGTTACAATGTAGTACTCAGTTTGGTGTTTAGGTGTCTAAGTAAACGTGTGTGTGTGTTATTTGCAGCTGAGCTGTACGAGCCCTGTAGGAACCCTGGCGCCCCGTCCACCAGTGTTCAGAGCTCAGAGAAGGCTTTCTATCAGGCAGGAGAGACTCTGAGCTTCAGCTGTCGTTCTGGCTATGAGCTGCAGGGGGAGCCCACCATCCGCTGTGTTCCTGGACACCCGTCACTGTGGAGTGGCGTACCACCGGCTTGTAAAGGTACACTGACTGCTCTGTACGCTCTGCCTTTTAGAGGTATACTGTGTTCTGCTTTGTAGAGGTACACTTTCTGCTCTACTTTGTAGAGGTACACTGTCTGCTCTGCATTACGCTGTCTGCTCTACTTTGTAGAGGTAAAATGTCTGCTCTGCCTTATAGAGGTATACTGTCTGCTCTACTTACTTATCAAACATTATCGATACCCAGTTCCATGCTCTTAGTTGTTTTGTATTACTTTTCTCCTCAGAACCATCTTCACAGTATATGGATGAGCGCAAGTTGGATGGTAAGCATAAGCTGTTAGTGTGTGAAGTAAGGAAATGCCGATCGAAGAATCATGAAGTTATTCTGTAGCGTTTTTAGGTCATTTTTAGTTATGCATATTTAATGTTTTCATTCAGTTGCTAGTCCGGGGTATGATGTGGATGGAACGAACATTGCCCTTGCTGTTCTTATTCCTGCTGCCGTGGTGTTGTTTATCATCCTTGGGATTTACATCTACTTTGCAAAGTGCGTATACGAAGGAGATATTTGAACTATAACAGTCATCAATTGCTACCTTGTGAATTCCTCTGATTGGATAAGGGACCTGGGTCCAACAGCATGTGTGTCTCTGCTCCTCTCAGACTCCAGGGGAAGAACCTAATACTGCGGACCTCGTCTCTACCACCGTATGACAACATGACAGAGGAATCTGCCTTTAACAACCCACTCTATGAGACAGGAGTAAGTACGGACGTCATGAACATGAACCTCAGAGACGTGGACTCCCAGAACACCGTAGTCCTGTCCTAATCCATCCCACCTGCCATCTCATGTTTCACCAGCAGAGGGTCCCAGCGCTCCCCTCACATCACCTCCCATTCCATCCACAGAAGCCATGAGAATAATTAATATTGACCTGTTGCTCCCTTTTCAAGGGGGTCTCATTAGTGAATGCATACATGTTTGTGGGTCCTCGGAATCAAACAAAACCCTGGAACTGTAGTCACTATGCTCAACTAACTGAGCCATAGGGGACTGCTCTTGTTGTGTGTTGAAAGCAGACAAGAGGACACAAAAATGTCTCTCAAATTAAACTGAGCTTTAAAGCTTGAACTCGTTTAGGCTGTACTTAAATGTGGCTTGAAGAAACAAGCATCTGCCTAGTTGTAAAAAAAATTTAGCATTAGTTGGTCCTTGTTTTGTGTGAGTGTCTCATCTGTTTTCAGTGGATCATTATGTTTGGATTGGAAAGGAGACAGATATACTGTAGTACACAAATGCTCTGTTGAAACAGGAAGCACAAATCTGTTCACAGCTGATCAATGTGAATCGAGCAGCAGGGCTACACATGCAGCCATTTGTATGTGTTTACATTTGTGATCACTATTATAAACTAGTAACTCGTATCTACTTTATCTCAAGACACTGAAAGTGATTCATCCTTCTGTAATTGTCCTAATGGTTGTAATTTATTAGTTTAGCATGTTCACTGGTAAACATATGGACTCCTTTATGTTTAGTGACAATGTGCAATAAGACCATATTTACAACTAGATGTAGTACTCAATAATAGTATTCAATAAGACCATATACTACACTTAGTATTCAAATAATACACTTAGTATTCAATGAGACCATATTTACATCTACACTTAGTATTCAATGAGACCATATTTACATCTACACTTAGTATTCAATGAGATCAAATTTACATCTACACTATATATTTTATGAGACATCTATTAATATTAAAAAGCAACGAGGCAGCACCTCGTCAGTTTTTAATAGAGGTATAATAGAGGAATAGCAAAACATTCAACGTCGGTCTTCAGTGACTCCTTGTTTGCAGATCTGGCACCTGTAAATTCAATCGTGGAAGTATAATTGGTGAACGTAATCATCCCGTACATGATCTGACTAAAGGCTTCCATGTTGGATGAGCAGTGCGAAAAGAATCAGCGGCTCAGTGACACGTGTTTGGATGAACCATCTGCGAGCCTCTCATCATCTCACATCTGTCCAAGGAGTTGCAAACTGCAGGCAAGGCAGGGTCAGTGGGAATTGGACAAGACCATTTGAGGGGAGAACAAATAGGAGAAAATCACAATAACAAAAAAGGATAGTTCTAGTATTTATACTGTAGATGACTCATAAAATAAATGTTTTTCTACTACATGTCATACCATGTTTCTACAGGAACGTGGCCAATATTAGTTACAAATTGTGTTTGTATAATGCGGCAAAACATAAAAATTGCATTTTATTTGTATGGTTCTTTTTTCATCATTTTGTGTACAAATATGTTGTTTTTATTTGTTAAGTTTAATGTATATTTTATCTATTTATTATGTTTTTAATTTGTTGGGCAATAGCTAAAATGTCACCATGTTTATCATGACATTCTGTTCTGTTTAAACATTTCATCAAATCGTACTTTAGAGTTATGTATATCATGCTCAGAAAATACAGCACCTTTGTGTTTGATAAACCATCTGACTTGATTCATGGACTTGATTCAAATTATTTTATCCTATTAGATGTCCAGACTGTGCTTTGTCAGATGCTGTGTCTCTGTCATTCTTTTGTCCTCCATTTTGACTGAACCATGCTCTCCTCATTTTCCTCCGGTTAGCCCCGGCAGACAGTGGGTGATTACTAATGACGGCCCCTGTCTGCCCTTCGGCACCTGCCTGCAGTTAAACCCTGAGGTAAGGCCTTCTTGTGATGCCATCGTTCGTCCTAATAGACCTGAACTACTTGCATCTGTCACTGCATCTACTCACAGCAAGCTGTCCACTGTAGTGACCTGCTGCCCACACGTCAGCTGGCACCCTGTGGGGTAAACGGGACACTTCCTACAGGGTGCCTCACCTTCTATATCAGCGCTCTTTCTCTCGCTTTTTTTATTGAATGGGCTTCATTTGAAGGTGTTGCATACAGTGACATGTCTCATGTTTACCTTTATTTTACCAGACAAGATGACTGAGAACTTTATCTCATTGGTTGCAACGGCCTGGGTAGAAGTGGGTGGAGGGAAGGGTATGAAAGAGCCAATTGAAAGCTGGGGATGATTAGGTTGACATGATGGTATGAGGGCCAGATTGGAAATTTGTCCAGAACACCGGAGTTAACACCGCCACTCATACGATAAGTGTTGTGGGATCTTTGGTGCCCACAGTGTCAGGACACCTGTTTACTGTCCCATATGGAAGATGGCACCCTACACAGGGTAGAGTCCTCTTCACTGACCCGGAGCAATTGGGAATGATCTTTAGACCAGAGGGATGTGTGCCCCCTACTGGCCCTCCAACACCACTTCCAGCAGCAGTAGTCTCCCATCCAGGGAATAACCAGGCCGGACCCTGCTTAGCTTTAGAAGCAAACCACCAGAGGAATACTTATGAAATATGGATTCTAGTAGGAAACAATAATACCCAATGAGAAATATATAACTAACATTAGGCATGTTAACGCTGACATCCAGGCTACATTGTGAAAACTATTATGGCCACTTAAACCTTCCCAGCCTACAACCAGTTCATTATTACATTCGCTCAAATCTTTCAAAATTACTATGTACAGTACACAGTATATACTATATATGCAATCACTAATGTATGCAAGCTGATCGGGAACAGCTAAATGATCGGGCAATATAACAGGGCAATATAACAGGGCAATATAACAGGGCAATATAACAGGGCAATATAACAGGGCAATATAACAGGGCAATATAACAGGGCAATATAACAGGGCAATATAACAGGGCAATATAACAGGGCAATATAACAGGGCAATATAACAGGGCAATATAACAAAAAAGTAAGATACAGTTTGAATGAGGACCATAACAGCAGCTAAGCACATTGAGATATACCCCCGTATGTATCCGTATATTTTACCCGTGGATGTACCCAGACATTAATACAATTTATAATTTCATACCCCATCCTTATCATCTCTCTCTTTCAAATAGTGCAATGTGAAGCTTAATTACAGTAATCTACATCATGTTGTTTCACTGAAGTAGGTTTTGGTGTTCTCACTTTAGTACATTCTCACTTGAGATAGAAAGTCCTATTCAATGTTCAAGTTATTTTATTTCTATATTTTGCATGATTCAGGTATTTCCACTATATTGTATTCTGTCACTTTTTCTTTCTTCACTTTTCAGAGTTCAATTACTGATAAACGGCAGTGTTATTATTGCACAGAGCAGCTGCTTTGAGTCAGTCTGAACCTTTGAGGATTGTTTCTCTGATCTTTACAGGACAAACGAGATTCTGAGGAGACTGTTTAGAGAACAGCAAGTGAGGGGAATTCAAAAGTAGCTTTTTGGACCACTCTCTGCATCTCTCATCTTCCCTGCGATGACATCCGCTCCTATTCCTCCTTTTCTTCATTCACTCTTTTTTGGTCTTTTGTAAATAAGTCTTTCCAGAGAACGTCTACCAGAACTGCAAAGGTGGTGGATAAACATGGTGTTATTTTTCTAGAGCTTCGATGCCGATGGCCTTTCTTTGGTGTTTGTACATTTTTTTAATTTATTTAAGGTTTTAAAATAAACGGTATACATATAAAATACATAATGACACAATGTTTGGACATTGCTGAAACATACATTTCACATTTCCCCCAAGTTGGCATTATCATTTTTTTTAATCTTTGATACTGTATCTCCAACATCAATGTATGTATATCAGTTTCAATATCACTTTGTAAATACTCTGTCTGTCTGAGCGTGTCTTCAATTTGGGGAACTTAATGGGTATTCATCATGTTTATTTAAACTCAATTGTTTTGAACGATGTCCTGTGCTAAAATGTCTAAAACTACACATCAGAGGAACATCCCACTCTGTTACCCTCATCCACATTCCTGATACACAGAAGAGTCTGTGAATACTGATCGCCTGATTTAAGTTATGTCAAATCCCAAAAGCTTTCCATTGTCATGCTGTCTACATGGAGAGTAGGCAAACGCATTAATTCATTTAAAATGAAACATATTAAATACTATGACAGCTTCTACAAAGCGCTGTTTAGTAAATGTTCTCCAACTTCAAGTACCTAGGAATGATCATGGTCTCTATGTTCCTCCCATTGGTCATTGCTGTCATTAGTTTCTATCTTTATTCTCCACACAAGAAAATGTGCTGCTCAAGTCCTGAACTGTTACCACAAGTCTTGACCTCAAAGAGCATGTCAGAAATACAAACCATGCATACTTTTCCTTCAAAATATGAACAATCCACCCAGTCCAATATGGATTCACAGCCACCACATGTTTTGTTTAGATTGTTTATCTTTATGGTTGTCTGTAAATGTTAATTGTACTCCATTGGTTTCATTACGTACAGTCTTCTTGGTCATAAACTTTGAATATATCGTACAAAATGATGATTGCCCAGCAATTGTAAATTCAGAGTAAGTTGTAAGGTGGGTGTATATTTTATTACTCAAAATCTGAATAAAAGAGAACTGCAGTACTGTGAAATATCCCCAGTGTCAGGTTGTGTCAAAATAATTAGAGAAACTTTATCTGATACAAAACTGGTATTGCTGAAATGTGAACTGCTTGTGCAAAAAAGTGAAGTGCACCTTAGCATGAGTAAACCAGACAATTGTACACGGCTATTAGAATAATAATAATAAAAGGAAATCAAAGTTTCTTGAATTTCTGTGAACCTATATATATATATATCTATATACAATATATATATATATAATAGATATGACTGGACTCCAATTATGAAAATTTTCCCAAGTTTTGTCTACTTTTTTGTTAAGGTACTCAGAAACTGTTTTGTTCCTCTCCAGGGTACTCTTTCAAATGTGCAAATTGTGGTATTGATAAAAGATTTTCGGGCATCCTATATTCAGATAACTTTCAGTGACTTTGAGTGAATAAAGCCAAGGCAAATAAATGTTATATGATTTTTGAGAAATCAAGTGTAGTCCCAATATTCAGTATATTTTAGTAATGATTGTCTTTCCATATAATTGGTTCATTTCCTAAATATGAATAGAATTTTAAGCTCTTTCATGTTCAATCTGGCCTACATTGTTTAAGGTCCAAGGCAATTTAAACCATACAATAAGTACATGAGAGAAATGATGCTAACCTCCAGAAGCTGTGACTGTTCTCCAATTCCACTTTGACCTTGTCCCATCTGAAACTCCTCAGCAGGGATGGTCAAAGATCGATTACATGCTTCTTCTTTGCAATGCCAGTCTGATACTTTTCACACTGCTCATTCACCATGGTAGCCTATTAGGCTACTCATTCATCCACTATACAATTACGATTTCATTCACAGTCGCCTGACCTACACAATGACTGGCTAGAGAAAGATGTGACAAGATTCCCCAGTCCGACCATCCAATGGTCCACTCCTGCCAGACCTGTACCAATTTGCACCGCTGGACCCCTAGGCTTCGTCAGCACGCTATGACAAGGACACCACCTCTGGCCACTGCAAAATGTTGTGGGGTAGCAATGTTAGTGTTTTATTATTGATGCATTTCATAAAACAATTATTTGTGTGGGGGCAGCATTGTCATGCTTGTCAGGAGAAGGGACAGGAGTTTGTTAGGCTCAAAAATTGTATTAACGGACACAATTAGTTCGTGGATTATTATTGAATATGATTTAAAGCTGTATTGAGTCTTAAGCTGCCTTATCCAAGTTTTAACTCAGGAGTATGAACACATAGACAATTAAAACATCCTAATGCTGATTGACTAACGGTCAAAAAGTTGCTTCAACATTAAAATGAAAATATGTTTATCATGGTCTTAATGTAGAATTTATTCTCCACATGGAAACTAGGTGAACTACAGCAACAACTATTTGATGCTACTTTCAGTGATGAGTTCAGTGTTCAGCATGTGGGAAAGCTCCAAAATTCAGTTAAGAGATTTCTGATTCAGTCCAGCGATTATTTTAGTCTGCAAACTACAAACTGCACATAATGGCACGACATTTTATGGAAGATATGGTGTTTAAAATAATCAAAGCAACTACAATTGACATTAAAGACCATTACATTCAAATCACAACATAAATAAAAAAAACAATAAAATAAACAATGCATAGAGGGTTTGAATATAGTGGTAAAGTATTTGCTTTGGCTTGAAATTATTTATATTTTTCAGCTTTTTATTACCAGTCATGTCAATTATGGATTCCAAGTAATTGCCTATATCAGTTGAATAAGTGGAATAGGTTGTTTTTTTGTTCATGAATGTAAATGTGTGGATGAAAGATTTGCCTAGATAAATTAATTTGCAATGAATTGTTTACTTGATTGGGAATCGGTCAAATAAAAAATGTATAAAAAATGTCAACACTTGATTTCATTTTTGTCATTTAGGTATGTTTCATATTAGCCCAGAAAAGTTAACTATACATACAGTACAATTGCAAAAAAGTGTTGAATGGATTCAATCTCCATTGTGCAAAACTACAATATATTTACGGTAGCAGTAAATTTTGATATAATATGGTTGCAAGGATAACAATAATGAAGGATTTGAAAGGAGATGATCTTTGACGTTATTGCATAATTATGAGGATCAATCGAGAACATTGCACATTTCTTCGTCATGGCTAGTGACGGGCTAGCCATCACTGAAGTGAATTGAATCATTCCGTTCAGTTCTTTTAAACGATTCAAATCTTTTGACTCACTGAATCATTCAATTAATATTTTGGTTCTCCTGCTTAATTCCATCTCTTTCTCATGATGATACCATGTTGTTTTCTATAATAGCACTGAAGTAAGCACACTGTAATACAGATTAACCATTGTTTTTTTCCAACAATAAGATAATGGTTTAGTCTTCATGAAGTAAGCCTTTGTAGACCTGTTATGCCCAGAAAAAGGGTAAAGTTTCCGGGGCCCAGCCGAGAGGGGGGGGGGGGGCATGGAGGCCAGGAATACTTCAAATATGCACCGGGGGCAGCCCATTCACTGGACCTTTTCAGGGGGCCAGACATTTCTGTTGGCAGTCCTGGTTATGCCCATCATTACCAGAGTTCATTACAATGTGACACAGACACTATGAGCCATGTTATTACTTGAAATATTTGGTTATCTTAACATATGACCAAACTATGATATGAATATGAACAGCTTTGAAATATTACTTAACTTGTAATATGCTATAGTCCTCTATTATTCTGTTAGGCTACACTGTCTATCATTGTATTATTTGGTTAACATACCGTATTTCATAACATTTGGTTATGTTTTATGTGTGTCATTGAAAAGATAGGTAGCACAATCGGATGATTGATGTATTTTGTAAAACCAATTTTAAACTATTTAAACACTTTAATTAGTATGTCCAACTCACATTCAAAATAGAAGATTTTAGGAAACGGTAGTCTACCATAGGGATGTCACGAGAACCGATACTACCGAAACCTTCCGGTTCTAAAATGACAAAACACCGACGATGCCCATTTTTTTTAAGTAGCGTTGGCACCGATACTCCGATAGCAACGATGCCAGTGTTGGCAATACTGTAACTAGCTAGCTTTGCCAGGGGAGGATAACTGAAAATAACAGGAAAAATCAAAAGCTAATGAAAAGGGCTTCGCCTCCAGTTGCTAGCTAGGTAGTCTGCTTCGTTCGGCGGAGGATAATATACTTTTCTCAGTTTTACACTTGTAGGTGCACCGTTCCCGGAGGTACTGCAATACCGAGTTGATGCGTGGAGCAGACGGAGCAAGCCCCGTTTCCGAATCCCTGTTCGAAAAATCAACTTAATATATCTAGTTCCCCGGTGGGGAACGTATAAGATAGTAAACTGATAAGAACATATGATTCAAAGCTTTCATTATCCAATACAATACAGCCGTATGGGACCAATGCCAAACACATTACACACAATAATTCGCTCCGATGTGAAGCAAGCTTCTTTAGGGAGCCAGCTTTTTTAGTGGATTCCTAGCAGGGTTGCCAGGTCAAACATAAAATTCTAGCCCAATGACTACTCAAAAACAGCCCAAAATGCCTTAAAACTAGCCCAATTTGTTTACTTTGCCACGGAGTAAAAAAATCCAATACTTTTTTTCCACAATGTACATATAAATGTGATTTTTTTTACCCTATTCTCTTAATTTCATATACTGTCATTGACTACTCTCCCT